>VMDO01017482.1:5398-44877 GCA_007922755.1 Pedetes capensis | reverse complement strand
GGGGGGAGCATAGAGGAGGGTAAGGGGTAACCTATATGAATAATGTTTATCAAATTGCATATATGAAAATTGTCACAATGAAAAGCATGTCAAAATGAATCACATTATGATGTACATTAAAAATTTCTAATAATAATAAAAAAAGAGACTCCATTCCTGAACATTTTTGTGACTATTCTCAGAAATAATAGGGAGGGGTTCCTGGAACTCAAAGTAATGAGTTGTTTAGAAATTCTTTAGGACCCTGAATGTGTGACTTGTTTAAGAATGAACTGCTCTGCCCCTTTCCACCATGGTGAGGGGGCATGTGATGCTGGGGCCACACTTAGCTCCAGCTTAGTGAGGAGATTCTCCACAAGGTGGCCTTCCCTTGACATACTCCTCTGGTCACTGGCACACTCTTATCCTCTTCATCACTCTTCCAATTCTTGGTCTGTCTTCTTTCTCACACATCAGAACACCCTGAGGATGGAGGTCACCCCTATTTAGGGGGATACTAAGCACACAATTCTTAACACATCATTGGTGCTCAATTTATTTAAAATTAATAAATTTGAATTCCTATGAGGCCTCAGGGATTGTTACCAAACAGAATGGTTTGAGATGGCTCTAAGAAAAGGCTGAAATTGAATGCAGTTGACATCCCCACCAGGGCAGCCAGAACACTCCAGGGGGTTCAAAGGTACCACTTTCTGTGTCAACCTCCACACTTTAGTTGGGGCATCTGGTCTACCAAGACCTTGCTGCTGTAGCCCCAGCACTTCAGTCACCCATCTCAATCACGACTGGGTGTTTAGACTGACAACCCAGCCTGGTGCCCCAGTGAGTGGGGCTCCTCAAAAACAGACCCAACTGTGACCACGCCTCAAGGACATGGCTGCAGCTCCAGACACATTCATCACTTCACCTTGGCTGCCTATTGGTTCTTGCCCCAACCTCAGTGGGAGCTTCTTGAAGGCAGGGTAGTGTCTAATTCATCTTTAAGTTCTAAGTACCTAGGACAGCATTTGCCTTCAGCAGGCTTTCAATAAATACTTGAGTAACTGGATGAATGAGCTCATTAAAGATGAGTGCCTAGTCAACATTTGTGGTCCTGAAGTAGTAAACTAGCTTAATACTGGTAATTTGGACAGGATGCATTAATCAAGTCACTAAGCTCTTAACGGGCTGGGATTTAGCTCAGTTGGTAGAGCGCTGTGCTGAAGTCTCTGAGGTCCTGAGTTCAATTCCCAGCACCTCAAAAATGGGAGAAGGGCCTGGCAATCCACTCCCAAGGCAATCCTGAAACAGTCAGCCATTGAAAACCCTATGAGGGTCGCTATGAGTCGGATACCAACTCGATGGCACCTAACAACAACAACAATAAGCTCTCATCTCTTTCCTAGTATAGGTAGCTGGGCAAATTCCTTAGGTGAATATTTCTAGTATTATTAGTAACTTTAGAAATGATAATTTGATTAAATGAAAGATTCTGTGCTTGAATACCTAATGATATAGGGAGCAGGAAGGAGAGGCAGATTTGAAATATAACGAGAAGCAATCATTGACAACTTCATCCTCAGAATAGGGCTGAAAATTATCCATGATAGCTAGCATGGTTTGAGGATAGGTTCCTATATCTCACAAATGATTGCATGAAGAGTCAAGTCTTCTGGGTTCTTTTTTGTGACATGGGATCTAAAATTGGTAATTAAGTCAAATGTATTAAAAAACAAATAAGCAAAGTAATCACCACTACCCTTTCCTCCAAATACAGAGTCAAGGAGTTATTTTCTTTCTACTAAAGCTTAAAAAGACAAAACCCACTAGAGACAAGCCTATAGTCTTATTTATTGACTTTGTAGCAGAGAAGCACTGACATAGTACCCAACATGGCACAGTGTTGGGGAGTGTTGTCCTCTGTAGTACACAGGATTGCCATGAGTCAGATCTGACTCAAAGTAACTAACAACAGCAACAACTACAACAACAAGGAAGGCCAGGAATTCTGAAGGAGCTGTGAAATGCTGTTCAATAAGAGGGAGATTTGTAAGTCTGGGTTCTCATTGCAGATTCCAGGGAGGGGATAAGGAAAGCAAAGATCAATCCTATTCTGGCTGCTGATTCTGCAGCCAGGATTATGAGAAACAGGACTAATTAAGGGTTGGGTGTTGTCATTAACAAGGATGGTTCAGCCTTTGGGTATCCCTAGTAAAAATGAGTGTAATGAAGTGGATCTGGGGCATGATTAGTAAGAAAGCAGTGGTTACTGGAAGGAAGATCATCATGGGATTTTTCAACTGTACCATGACTTTGAGAGATGTATTTTCTGTGGACATGGCAGCTACCTTGATCAGAGTCTGTTATCCTGGGTACATGAACAGCAAGGCTGCTTTTACTTTTTCAATCCAAGCTGATTTTCATTCTTTCAATCTTGGTAGTTTTAAACTCATTCACCTAGTTTGGTTTAGCCAAATGTTAAATATTTCATTTTAAATCATGCTGCAAGCCAAATGTCCAAATCTCCCTCTGTAATTGTGATCATGAGGCACAGACAGGATCCATGGCCCTGGGAAATCTGGTTAGTCCTTGGGGGGACCAACTGCAGGATGATTGATTAAAACAATTGGAACCAAGTGAAATTTAGGACGAAGTTGGGGGTGACTTATTCCCAGCAAAAATGGAACACCTGTGTGCTGTAGCATGATTGGCTTCTTGTGGCCAGTGTCAGGGAACTGCTACCTAAAATAACACCCTAAGCATTTACTAAGACAAAGTCCTTACTTGCTTCTATCCTTGTTACTCGTTTATTAAAAAACAAACAAACTGGAAAACAACCTAGAATTTGAGCACACTAGGATCTCAGCTATTGTGGCTGATGAAAAACAATTTTTCTACTCCAGTGGCTCTCAAGCTTTAATGTGATTTTGAAACTCCTGGAGAGCTTGCTGAAGCCCAAATTGCTGTCTGCCGCCCATCAACATTATGACTCAGGCTTGGAGTGGGGCCTGAGAACTGCATTATGAATATGTTCCCGGGGGCTGCTGGGCCAAAGACCACACTTTGAGAACTACTTCTCTAATTCAAATCCTCTTCAGAACATCCAAGTCTCACACTTCTGTACTTTCTGTTTCTCCTGCTTGAAGTGTTCCCCCTGCTATCCGACTGATAGGTTGTCTTAATCTAAGCCTCACCTCCTTCCTTGGCCATCATGTTGGTTATTTATTGCTGCAAAACAATTTTCCGCCAGGTGGGACCTCCAGAACGGTAGTAGAAGGCATTCAGGGAAGCCACTGCCCGAGAGAGACCTGTAAAGCTGGTCAAAATGAGCAAATATAGACACTCAAGATATCTGGAGACTGAGTAAAGGGTTTGCTACAATCTGAGAAGCATTAATTCACCAAAATCTATGGAAACTCAATGAGAACAGTGAGGGTCTGTGGCAGTTAAGCCAGGGACTGTGTCCATCCCCCGGCAGCTCTGCCTCATGGAAGAATCTTCCTATTTCCCCCAGCTCCCTGGGATGGAGGAGCTATTCCAGTTGGTTTTGGCTGACAGTGTACACTGACAGAATCCCCTTTCTATGTTTCCAAGCTATGAAGGTCTATATCAAGTGGGGGTGGCTCTGCGTGGCACTCATTTCTTCACCCCGACTCCCGCTGTATGGGGTGGATCCCAGCAGCGCAGCATTTCCTGTGTGGTGCCATGTTGTGGCAGATAGAGCTGCTCTGGAGGTTCAGCAGATAGGTATCAGCTCCCATCACCCTCGGCTTCCTGGGCCTGAAGACTGTGCTGGGTAGATCCAGCAACCAGTGAGTTGTACCCCACCTCATCATCCAGGGCTCAGTACTGAGAAGACTCACACTGTGGAGTAGCAACAGCCTGAGCTCCCATTCTCAGCACCCTCTGCTCAATCCCAATACATGTCTCCAGCTCCCCAGGGAGGATCCAAGGAGGTAGATAGTTCTCCTCTCCCCAACTCCTGATTAACAGTCTACAGAGCACAAAGGGAGGTCAGAGAAAGCCTCAAAGACTGGCAATGTCTTGTCTTTTCCAACAGGCCTGATTTCTGTCAGATCAGATGATGGGGCAATTTGTGTTTGGAGGCATTGTCAAAAACAATAGAACAGTTGGCTATCAATTAACAGAGGCCACCATTTGAATCTGACATGACTAGAAACAGATCTTAATGGGAAGATTAGGGAAGTAGATGATAGAAGGATCTCATTCAAAACCACAGTCATTCCTAGTGGTCACAAAGACTGCTTGTATGCCCAAGGCTGCACCAACTGAAGCATGACATCAGATGCTGTATACTGCGGAGAAACAGATTACAATGGAATGGACCAGCCAAAACATTAAGCAGATATACAGGCAAATAAAGTAGGGGATCAATATCCAGATTTACTACAATGTAAATTATCTAGTTTTCAATGAAAGTTACAAGAAAAGCAAAGAAGCAGGAAAGTGTGATATATACACAGGAAAAAAAAGAGCAGGCAATAGAAACTGCCTTTGAGAGAGTCTAGATGCTACAATTGATAGTTTGTCTATTTTCTTGGCTTTCTGTGTACCTGTTACTTCAACCTAAAATGGGTAAATATCATATTGATACATTTAAACTCACCACATATGGTACTAATTTTGACTCATCAAATAGCCTTCTTCCCTTTTTAGACAGATGGGATTTGAGGCAGTCTCCCTATGTAGCCCAAGCTGACTTTAAATTCAAGATCTTCCTACTTCAGCCTTCCCAGTGCTAGGATAGCAGGTGTGTACCATCATTCCCTGAAAGTGGTAGATAAAAACTGAAAAATGACTATTATAGATATATTCAAAGTTATAAAGTGAAACATGCTTAAAGATTAAAGGAAAGTAAGATGACAATGTCTCATTGCATAAAGAATATCACTAAGGAGACAGAGACTTTTCAAAACTCAAAACTGAAATTCTGTAGTTGAAAACTATGATAATTGAAATGATAAATTCAGAGAGTAGGTTCACCAATATATTTGAGCTGGCAGAAGAAAGAATCAGTGCACTTAAGACTGACACAAATTGATCAATACGTTAGAAAAATGGAAAAAGAATGATGAAAATTGATCATAGACTCAGAGAAAAATGAGGAACTATTAAACACATCAACATAAAATAGATGGCAGTACCAGAAGAGGAAGAAAAAAGGGAGGGAAAAACTTCACAGAAACAATGGCCCCCAAATTCCAAAATTTTATTAAAAGTATTAATCTATAAAGCTAAGAAGCTCCATGACTTCCAAACAAGATTAAACAAACAACCAAAAAAGAAAGAAGGGGAAGGAGAATTCAGCCCAATCATTCAAAATATTGAAAGACCAGGAAGAAAATCTTGAGCATAGAAGGACAAAAATGGATCATCCAGTAGGAGGAATCCCAATAAGACTGTCAGTTAATTCTCATTAGAAATAATGGAGGCAAGAAGAAGTTGGATTACACTATCAAAGTGTTTAAGGAAAAATACTATAACTCAAGAATCTTTTTGGGAGAGGGAGTTGACACAGGGTCTCACTGTGTACCCCTGGCTAGACTAGAACTTACTATATAGTCCAGGCTGGCCTTGAACTCACAATTATCCTCCTGCTTCCAGTCCCTGAGTGCGGAGATCACAAATGTGCACCACCCTATCTGGTTAATTGAGGAATCTTATCTCCAGGAAAGTGTCTCTCAAAAATGGAGGTGAAATAGGCAGAGGACAGAGGACTTTGAGGGCAGTGAAACTGTTCTGCATGATAGTCCAATGGTGGAAACAGGTCATTATCTATTTATTAAAACTCATAGAATATATAGCACCAAGATGGAACTGCAGTGTAAAAGATAGGCTTTGGATGATGACATGTCAGTGCAATTTCATCAGCTGTGACAACTATACCATCATGGTGCAGGATGATAGCAGTGAGAGAGGTTGTAAAAATGTGAGGACATGGGGTAAACAAGAACCCTCTGTTTCTACTCCACTTTTCTATGAAAGTAAAACTGCTCTAAAATTTGTTTTTTTAAAATGTAGGTGAAATGAAGACATTCTTAGCTAATGGGAACTGAGAGAATTCTTCATAATCATACCAATCTTACAATCTTACAAGATCTATTAAAGCCAATTATAGGCTGAAAGAAAATGATACAAGACAGAAATTCAAATACACACACACACACACACACTCACACACACACACACACACACACAGAGAGAGAGAGAGAGAGAGAGAGAGAGAGAGAGAGAGACTGAGGTGATATTAAAGGTAATTATATAGGTAACTGTAAAAGAATATTTTTGCATATTGCTTGTCCTTTATTATTTTAACTGATTTTTTAAAACCGCACTAAGCAATATTATATAGTAATATCAATATATCTACAACATAGAGAAACACATTTAACAAAAATAGCACAAAAGAGATGAATGGAAATAAAGATGTATTGTCATAAAGAAATGATAGCAGATGCTAACCTGAATCCAAAAGACCAAGGGAATGAGAAATGACTAGAAAATGAATCAAAATAATAAAAGCAGCATAGTACTGATGTAAAAACAGACACTTAGACAAATGGAATAGAATAGAGGATTCAGAAATAAACCCAGACACATACAGCCATCTAGTCTTGACAAAAGTGCCATAAACATAGCTTGGAGAAAACACAGTCTCTTTAACAAATGGTATTAGGAAACTGGATATCTACATACAGAAACTAGGGCTGGGATTTAGCTCAGTTGGTAGAGCGCCACTCTGCAGTCTCTGAGGTCCTGAGTTCGATTCTCAGCACCACAAAAATGGGAGAAGGACATGGCAACCCACTCCCAAGGCAATCCCGAAACAATCTGCCATTGAAAAACCTACGAGGGTCGCTATGAGTCGGATACAACTTGAAGGCACCTAACAACAACAACAACATACAGAAACTAGATACTTATCTCTGACACTGCACAAAAATCAACTCAAAATAGATCAAAGACTTTAATGTAAGACCTGAAACTTTGAAACTATTAAAGGAAAACATAGGGGAAGCACTTATAGGAATAGACAATGATTTTCTGAAAAGGACTCAATAGCCTAGGAAATAATAGCAAGAATTGACACATGAGATTTCATCAAATTAAAAACTTCTGCATAGCAAAGGAAGCATTTAACAGACTGAAGAGAGAGCTTACAGAATGGGAGAAAATCTTTGCCAGCTATTTATTTGACAGGCATTAATATCCAGAATATATAAAGAACCCAAAAAAGTAAACACAAAAGAACAAATAATCTAATCAATAAATGGGCAAATGAACTGAATAGACAGTTCTCAAATGAAGAAGTACAAGTATCCATTAAATACATTTTAAAATATTCAACATTATTGGTCATCAGAGAAATAATACATTGAGATTCCATTTCACCCCAGTCAGAATGGCTACTATATCAAGAAAACAAAGCAATACATGCTGGTGAGAATGTGGTAGTGAAAAGGGAATACTTATTCATTGTTGGTGGGAATGTAAATCAGTCCAGTCATTATATAAATCAGTATAGAGGTTCCTCGACAAATTAAAAATAGCATTACCATATGATCCAACTATACCTCTCCTGGGTATATACCTGGAGGAATCAAAGTCAGCATACAATAAAGATACCCACATACTCATGTTTATTGAGGCACTATTCACAATAGCTAAGTCAGGGGATCAGCCTAGGTGCCCATGTACAGTTGTTGTTGTTGTTGTTGTTGTTGTTAGGTGCCGTCGAGTAGGTATCCGACTCATAGCAACCCTCATAGGGTTTTCAATGGCTGACTGTTTTGGGATTGCCTTGGGAGTGGATTGCCACATCCTTCTCCCATTTTTGCGGTGCTGAGAATTGAACTTGGGACCTCAGAGACTGCAGCGCAGTGCTCTACCAACTGAGCTAAATCCAAGCCCCTCCTATGTACAGAGGAATGGGTAAAGAAAATGTGGTATTTATAGACAATAGAGTTTTACTCTGCTGTGAAGAAGAATAAAATCAAGTCATTTGCAGGAAAATGGATGAATCTGGAGATTATCATGTAAATGAAATAAGGCAGACTCAGAAAGACAAGTATCATGTTGTTTGGGGGGGAAATGGAAGGGGCCAGGGGAAAGCAAGGAGATATATGAGAATAATGTGGGGTGATGATTATGACCAAAGTACCTTATGTGCATGTATGAAAATGTCACAATGAAGCCCAGTATTTTGTACAATTAATATACAAGTCTGAACAAAAACAAATGGTGAATGTTTAAATTAAAAAAATTACATTAAAAGACACATTGCCATTAACCTTTCTCAAAAAATTCCCCTTGCTTTAAACACACTTATTCTATTGTTCTTGCCATTTTTATTATGTCTTCTTGATAGTTTGTTCTCTTTATTAATATGTAGTGACTTTCTTTATATCTTCTGACCAATTTTAACTTTATCTGATATAAGGGTGGCTTGTTCCTCCTTATTTTTTGCTTCCACTTACTTGCTACATCAATTTCCACCCTCTCACTTTCAGTCTGGGGATGTTCTTGCCAATGAGATAAGTTTCTTGCAGACAATAAATTGTTGGATTTTTTTTAAAATCTAATCTACTTGTCTATGCCATTTAATTGGAGACCCAACACCATTTATATTTAGGGTTGCCTGTAGCCAGCTGTAGCACTGTGGTGTTGGATCCCATCAGATCTCGGAAGCTAAGCAGGGGTGAGCCTGGTTAGTACTTGGATGGGAGACCACCTGGGAATACCAGGTGCTGTAGGCTTGGGAGAAGGACCCGGCAGCCCACTCCCAAGAATCGGTCTGCCATTGAAAACCCTATGAATAGCAGGGAAGCACTGACAATAGTGTTTTGCCTATTGTACGAAGAGTCTCTATGAGTTGGACACCGACTTGATGACACCTAACAACAACATTTAGGGTTATTACGAAGAGGGGTTTTCTCATTCTTATAATTTTGTTGTGTGCTTTTCTGGTTGATTCATTCGCACATGTTTGAATGTTTGGTCCTAAATGGGTAGTGCTGTTTTGGTAAACTATGGAACTATGGAGATGGGGACAAGTTGGTAGAAATAGGTCACTGGGGGCAAGTTTTAGACTTTACCTAGGCCTCTCATTTCAGGTGATTTCTTTCTCCTGCTTCCTGTTGCCATCATGTAAGGACATTCCACCACATTCCTCTGCTGCCTCCTTGGCCATGCCCTCCCCTCCAAGATGGCCTGAACCTCTGAAACCATGAGCCAAATCTTTCTTTCCTTAAAAGCTAACACAAGTGCTTACGTTGAAGGGCTATTGCAAGGATTAAATGATGTGTACAAGGTGACCAGTACAGTGCTTGGCAGATAAATGTTTGGTTGTCAATTATTATAAAACCCAATACAAAGGACAGTTGTCTTATAGAAGAGCAGTCCCACAGGTTAACCTCAAAGATCCAAGATCTCCTCAGCTTTGGGATCTTCCATCTTCAGTATGCCAAGACTCCTCTTGAATGTACAAGATGATATTAAAAGCAAATGGGACAATGTGGGGCTCAAGAGGTCTTTCCTCCTCTGTGCTACCAACAGCAAAATCCTACCCCAAACCACCTGCCATTTTATATCCCATTGGCCAGAATGGAAACCCTGCTATATATCTAAATTATCCCTAGGAAGAGGGGTGACCTCTCCAGAAATAACAGAAGAGTGGAAGACTTGAAGAATATAGTAGTCTCAGAGATTAAATTGTTTCAGATAGAGTAAGACCTAAGAATTGACAGATTTTTAAAGCTCCAAAGAGATATTAGTGTGCATTATGGCTGACAATCACTGGCTTTGACTCTCTTGTTGTAGCTCAGTGGGTGAGAGAGTTCCAAAGTTAGCAGCCTATGCCAGCTACCACGGTCACTTTGTGTTAAACCCTCCAGTCCTGGAACATTGGAACTGAGGTATATGAATGGCAATATCAGCATAGCCCTGGAGCTTGCTAGGACTGAAGAAATCTCAGCCCCCACCTAAGTCCTACTGAAATCAGAGCCTGCATTTTAACAATATCCCCCAGTGATTCTTTTGGCCATTTTAGGGAGAGAAGTGCTAGTGTAAAAGACCTGAAGGATTCTGTTGTTGCATTTTGCTGTCTGATTACTGAAACTTCATCACATATTGTTTCTATAGTCTTACCATCTATAACTCCCTGGGTTCATCTAAACATGACTCCTCATGCCTCACTGCCTACAGCAGGCAACCAGATGTCTCTTAACCTGTCTGCCCCTGTCTGGCTCTGTCAGGTAGACAGAACTAACCCTCTGGACATCCACGGTGAAATCCCATCAGGGGATGGATTTGAAGTGTATTGCCACAGTAAGCATGATGCCATTCCTTCCACAGGACCAGGCCCTTATGGGGTGCTTTAAAAATCATAATGAATAACACATTGCCTTCCTCTACAAGCTTGTAAGTTGAAAAACCAGATAACAAAAACACGAAAATAACAAATACATTTATGACACTTTAAGCTACAAAGTACTTTCAGCTACAAGCTACTTTAAGCACTTACATTTACCTGGTCCTTGCAAAGACAGTCTCAGGTGGGACCAGAGCTGCGACTCAGCAGTAATGCACATACTTAGTATGTGTGAGGCCCTATGTTTGAGCCTTAGCAACAACCAAAGGCTCAGATAAACTATCATACTTGGTCATTCAGGATCACATAGCTGGGTGGGTTTTAAAGTTAGTTATGGCAACAAGGACTTCAGACTACAAACCAAGATTGTCACACAAAATACAAGGTACTCACTAAATGTTACTTGTGAATTCTGGAAACTTTCTATTATAATAGTTTTGCTAAGCAGCACAGGCCAGAGAGGAAAGGTGGTCGGTAGACAACATTAGCTAGCACCCATAGCATTCTGTCTTAGAAAAACAAAGAGGAAATTGAAATAATATACTTGAAAATATGTAATGTCTAGTTAAATTTGAATTTCAGATAAACAACATTTTTTTTTTAGTATAAGTTTGACTCAAATGTTGCAATGAGAAGGACACCAGAAAAGGCTGTAAGGGCAAGCTCAGAGTTTATTTTTTTCTAAATCAACAGTCTCAGTCCATTTTGCACTGCTGTAATAGAATACCTGAGATGGGTAATTCATAACAGAGAGGGATTTATTTTTTAACAGCTCTGGAAGCTGGGAAGTCCAAAGTTAAGAGTCCCACTACTGGTTAACCCATAGCAGAAAGGCAAAGAGAGGGCAAGAGAGAGTAAGATATCAAACCTGCAGCCTCAAGCCCTTTTATTATAACTGGCGTTAATTCATAAGAAAGCCTTTATGGCCTAATCACCTCGTAAAGGTCTCATGCCTTAACACGGTCATGTTGGGGATTAAGTTTCCATCACATATTTTGGGGGAACACATTCAGACCTCAG
Source organism: Pedetes capensis (assembly GCA_007922755.1). Classification (NCBI taxonomy): domain Eukaryota; kingdom Metazoa; phylum Chordata; class Mammalia; order Rodentia; family Pedetidae; genus Pedetes; species Pedetes capensis. Next base: position 33,488 of record VMDO01017482.1, on the reverse strand, counting down.
CACCAATACCGTTTTTGCCTGACTGAAAAGGATTGAATAATTTCATTTTTCAAAAGCATTGGATAATTTCATGTTCACTCATCCAGTCTGTTTTTCCTAGAACAGTCAGAACACAGGTCCCTACCTGCCTCTGTCTCTGTTGGTCTCAGTCCTCGGGAGGAGACATCTTTACAGCCTAAGATTGTTCCCTCCCCATGTGTCTTGTGGTTCAGCTACTTTCCCCATCCAGAAAACAAACAAAACCAAACCATGTTGATTCCTTCATGATTGACATTTTGAAAGGAGATTTGATGTTTAGCTTTGTTGTAGATGTATTAATTTATTTGTCATTTATTCAACGTATTTACTGATCTCCTACTCTATCCACCACACACCTTGTTCTTTGTGATTAAAGAACAATCAGAAAGCCCAGAACTTGCCCCCAGTGCCGTCCCATTTTGGGGTGGGAGATGGATGCACATCGCAATGATGTAAAGATGGAGATGCACAGCATGGTGGAGCAAAGCACAGTCAGAGCTTGGGTGGGGCTTTTGGGGAGAGTGGACAAAATAAGGCACTTGAGCAGGAGTTGGCTATGCAAAGGTGGGGAAGTGGAGGTGAGCAGGTGGAGGGGTGGGAGTGGAGGAAGGTGTTCCGATAAAGCATCCTTGAGATATCTCAGGCATATAAATTCCCCATATGAGTCTCTTGGCTGGGTGGATATCTCCAAGGTCTAATTCCTCCTGGAGATGGATAGCACCTCCACCCCATTCCTAGGCTTGCTGGGAAGAAAAATCTCTCTTGGGTTAAGTTTTGCCCTTAGCAATATAAATTCTCCTGTAAGGTAATTAGTCTTATCATACACATATACTTTGGTAAAAGGGATTTTACTTGGGGACAAATAAAACAGGGTGTGGATGGAATCAAAAAGCCTTGGTATGGCTTTAATAAGTCATCTATCAGGTCCTCCCCGTTTTTAAGAAATATCTGCGAGTTGAGAGCTGGGCCCCCCGGCATTGTATTGTCTCTTATTGCTTCTATTTTTTTCTAGGTCTTCACTTCACTGTTCAGAAATAATCAAAATCTCCAGGGATCTTGTGGATTTTGTAGTCCTCCCTAAAGACTTTTTTCCCCACTGGTCCACTCATACAGTAACACATCCTCAAAGTTGAATTCAGACATTTCTATGGTTAAAAGTGGGGGAGAGGGTTTGGTTTTGGCAGTTCTGAACAACAGTACTATTTTCTAGGGCCATTTGTTTTAATTGAATCAAGTTACTGCCATTACTAAAATAAGTGCCAGCTGCTGAAAACACATTTCTACAACTTTAGGAAATGAAATATCCTGGCCCTGATAGAATCAAGGCTGAGTTAATACACTCCATCACTTTTCAGGTGTTAAATGGTGAGCATTGACCCTGTGTTTTCAACAGTTTTTTAATAAGGAAAAATCTTTCCACCAACAGGTCAAGTTACTCTTTAAAATCATATGCTTTTTGTGTGAGACTAATAGAGTTATAATTCACATCATCATCCTGGGGAACTATTTGACATTGTGTTGATGAGTTTATGTTTTAGGGAAATAAGAACAAAATGCATGATTAAATAGGGCTTAAAATCCAGATGTCTATAATTGAATGAGCACAAGAGGCCTTTCTGATTAATATGAATTGAATGAATATATTTCTGGCCTCCTAGTGCCACTAGGTACAAAAGGAAAGTTAGGATGGCACAGTGGCAAAAAACTCACATTTAGCTTCAGAAGGCATGGCTTGGAACATAGCTCTGCACAGCTGTGATGTGGCTTTGGGGATATTATTTGACATTCTGTGCCTTTGTTTCTTCATAGGCCAAGAAGGGATGAGATCATCTGTTTTTGCAGGATTGCAAGATTTAAGAGACTTGTAAAATATAGAGGATAATATTTTTCAGAAATTCATTCCTAAACAAGGAGCAACTTGTTCCTAAATTAGGATTGCATCCGTAAATATTTGTTAATCATTTTTAAGTTGATCTTTGAAACAGCTATGTCACCTGAGGCTTTATTTTATTTATTTTATTTTATTTTATTGTGGTTCTTTGGGGGTTGAACCCAGGGTCTTGCACATACTTTGCAAGTGCTCTACCACTGAGCTTGCACTCCCAACCCATATTTAATTTATTTATTTATTTTTAATCAACCCAGGGTCTTGCTAAGTAAGTTAGGCAGGCTACCTCTGGCCTCCAACCTGCAATCCTCCTGCCTCCACCTCCTGAGTCGCTGGGATTACAGACATGATCCACCTTGTCTGGCTCCACCTGTAGCTTTAAAAGACAAGACACAGCTCTGAAATTCTCTCTTACCTGCACCCAATTCTGCTGGTGTGTTCACTGACAGGCTGCTTTGTATTAATTTCACCAGGTTTTCTGTACATAACGACAAATGGGAATCTTCAACATCTCATTCAGGTTAGAGAATAGAATGATCTCACAACGCCTAAGGGATGAGGTAAAAATGAAAATAAATGAATTTGACCAGTCATTAGCAACTTGTGGAAGACTCCCTAAGGGAAAATGCTAAGCAGCCCTTTAAATTACCAACATGCTTTTTGAGTTAAAGATCTTTATTTCTATGGAGAGGAGGCAGAGGAACTCAATCATTGTTCCTTTAACATGATTTTATAATTCAACACATGTACCCTTGAGATATCTTAGGCATATAAATTGTCCATATGAGTCTCTTGGCTGGGTGCATATCTCCAAGGTCTAATTCCTCCTGGAGATGGATGGCACCTCCACCCCATTCCTAGGCTTGCTGGGAAGAAAAATCTCTCTTGGGTTAAGGTTTGCTCTTAGCAATATAAGTTCTCCTGTAAGGTAATTAGCCTTATCATACACATATACTTTGGTAAAATGGATTTTACTTGGGGAAGGGTACAAACGCAAGAATACAAAAGACCAGTGAGAAAAGTCATCATGGAGAGATCAAAGGGAGGTTCCAAAAGACCAGAATTAGAGGTAGCCAGATTGACTACACTGTACACATCTGTGTGTCTGGGGCAGCATTATGATGTTCTGATTCCCATCTTTCATCTCTCTCTGACCATCAGGTAGATTCTAAGTTAAACATTCTAAAGAAGATCTTACCTAGCTAAACTTCTTCTTTGGATTTGGAGATGGAGAATCAGAAGAAAATTGTAATAAAAAGACAAGAGACCTTAAAAGGGTAACAACTCTAAATACTATGTTACAAAATGTATATTTTATCACAGTACAATTTTTTGCCCAGAGAAAGAAGAAAGAGAAAAAATACAAGAAATAAAAAAGAAAAGGGAAAGGAAAATAATATATGCAATGTATAGAAAACAATTACAAGCATGATAATTATCAATCCAACTATATTGATAATCACTTTAAATATGACTCATATAAGCATCAATTAAAAAAAGGATTGTCAGACTGAATAAAAAAAAAAAACAAGACCAAATTATATGTTGTCTATAAAGCACCTACTTTTACTATAAAGACTCAAATAGCTTAAAAATCAAGGAATAGTGAAAGACAAACCATGCTAACAATACCTGAATGATTTAATTTCAGACAAAGCGGATTTCAAAATAAGTTAAAATGTCAAAGATTAAGAGGAGCATTAGATAAGAGTTATATAATGATAAATACGCTGATAACAATGCTGCCAGGTATTGTGGCACATGCATGGAATCCCAGTTTTGAGGCAGGGGGGACATGAATTTGAGGCCAGCATGGGCTCCATAGTACATAGGAAGTCTTTTGCAAAAGAAAAAAAAAGACAATAATGTTAACAACAGCCTGTCAAATTATATGTATCAAAAATTGATAGAATTAAAAGGAGAAATATATAAATCCATTATTGTAGTTGGACAGGTCAACACACAATAGCTAAGGAAGATATAAAATCAGTAAGGATATAGTTAATTTGAGCCACACTATCAATCAATTGTGAAAATTTGTAGGCTGTAGATAAAGCAGTGCTTAGAAGGTGTGTTCAATCTATAGCTACACTGCCTTGGCATCTGATCCCTTCAGATCTTGGAAGCTAAGCAGTGTCAGCCTGGTTAGTCCTTGAATGTGAGACTACCTTGAATATCACATGCTATAGCTTGGGAGAAGAACCCTGTACCCCACTCCTGAAACAATCAGCCATTGAAAACACTATGAATAACATAGAAGTACTGACAGTAGTGTCAGGCATGGCACAGTGTTGGGAAGTGTTTCATCTGTTGTACTTAGGGTTGTTATGAGTCAGACCCGACTCGATGGCATCTAACAACAACAACAACAAAAGGTGTCTTCAGTAGCTTTCTACCACGGTGACAAAATATCTGTGATACACAACTTAAAAGGAGCATATGTTTATCTTGGCTCACAGTTTCAGAGGTTTCAGTCCATGCATGTGGCCCTATTGCTTTGAATCTGTGGTGGCACAGTACATCATGGAAGCACATGGCAGAGGAACTGCTCATGTCACAGGGGCTAGGAAGTGAAGAGAGAGAGAGAGAGGGCCCACAGTTCCAACATCCTCTGTAAAGGCACCCCCCCAATGACCTAATATCCTTCCACTAGACCCCACCTCCTAAAGCTTCCACCACATCCCAATAGTGCCACATATGCAGACCAAGCCTTTAATACATGGGCCTTTGGATGATACTCCAGTTCAAAAATATCACAGAAGGAAACTTATATCAATAAATGTACAGATATTTTAGAAAGATCTATAATCAAGCATCCCCTGTGATAACTCTCCATAGCAAGAGGTATTGTGGGAAACAAGAGCAGAGCCCAAGCAAAGCAGAGGCTGAGCACAGTATCAACACTATGCTGGTAATTGAGACGTCCCCTGAAAGGCAGAGAGGGCTACTGAAAAATCTGAGGCTGACCTTGGAAAGAGCACTTCAGGAACACACAGCCAAACCCCATGGTGGAGCATCCGTGACCCAGAGTTGAGAAACAAAAGGATGTCATTGTTTTCTCCCCCCTCCCAATAGCCTGGGGCAATTAAGGACCTGTGGCCATAAGCTTCAAGGGACATCACCCATTTAAGTAAGCAACCCCTGAGCCTAGCCTCAGGATATTCAGATAAGATGGGGGAGTCTGTAGGTACTGCAACAGGGAGAAGTTCCCAGTGAACATAGAGAGTGCTCTGGAGCACAGATATTTCATTAAGCAATCCCAGAGGTGAGCCGCCAGAAACCTGGAGTTGGGGGCTGCTGAGCATACCCCAACAACTTGCAACCACCAGGAGGCTCCTCTTTGGCTAGGGCACTGTAAAGTGCATTGAAATCCAAAAGCATTAGTACATGAGTGGTAGCAGTATGCAAAACTGGAGGGAGCAGCCACCGAGGGTGCTACAACTGGCAGCTCAGTGGGGATGCTGACAGTCCATGCATCAGAGGGACCAGACCTGGATTCCCTCATGAACAGGTAGAAGGGTGTGGAGCGCACACACACTTTCTGACATCTTAGCTGCAACAGAGGTAGGAAGGAAGGGTTGGGAAGAAGGCCAGCTCTTTGACAATGTCCAGAAAGGAGGAAGAAACTGAGTGGTTTCACACAGTCTGAAATAATCAGTGTAATTTGAACAGTTCTGGCTTGTTGTTTTTGTCTTTTTCTGTGTGTATTGAGTGGTTCTGCATTTTTTTGTGTGTTTGTTATTATTTTTTAAATTTTTATTTTATGTGGGCTTCTGAAGAGTTGGTTAATTCCAGTGGTTTCTTACTAGCTTTACATCACACCACTTTACCTCTCACTCTGTGTCTATAGACTTTGAAACATTTCCCCACCAACCATAATTTCGAACTAGGAGTTTTAAGTTACACTAGTCAATCAATATTTCCCAAATTGATTTGTCAAAATAAAAGTAGGACTTCTTCCACCATGCATTAGCTAGACCTTGCAGCCTGACTAAGCATTTGGTAAGGCTAAACAACAACAACAAAAAAGACATGAAACATATAAAATCAGGATATAGGGGGACCTCCAATGGGCCAAAGCCTTTCAATAGATCATTTTTAAGTAATTCAAATTTTAGAGATGCCAGAGAAAGCGTATAGAAGTCTGCTTATAAATATATTGAAAGATCTTAAAGAAACAACAACCAAACAGATGAGAGCAATTGAAACATTAGACAAAAAAAAAAAAAAAACCTAACTAATGAAACAGAGATCCTGAATAAGAATCAAACAGAAATGCTGGAATTACAAAACAAAGTAAATCAACTTAAAATTACAGTAGACTCTTCAGTATCAGACCGGAGAAAACTGAAAATAGGATTTCTAATACTGAAGAAAAAGTTGAAGTTCTTATCTTTTCAGATGCCAAGAAAGATAGAAATATGAGCTATTATGGTCAATACTTTCAAGAGGCCTTTGATAAAATGAAGAGATGCAACCTACAAATTCATGGGGTTCATGAAGAAGCTGAAAATAACACTAAGGGGATAGGAAATCTTTTTAATGAATAATAGCTGAAAACTTCCCAAACCTATGGGAAGAAACAGATATCTATACCACAGAAGCATTCAGAACTCCAAACAGAATAGACCAGAACAGATCCTCTCCACCACACATTATAATGTTGTTGTTGTTATTGTTAGGTTAGGTGCCGTTGAGTTGGTATCTGACTCATAGCGACCCTCATAGGGTTTTCAATGGCTGACTGTTTCGGGATTGTCTTGGGAGTGGATTGTCAGGCCCTTCTCCCATTGTTGTGGTGCTGGGAATTGAATTCAGGACCTCAGCGCTCTACCAACTGAGCTAAATCCCAGCCACACATTATAATTGGAATGCTAAATCTAGAGAACAAGGACGTTATTTTAAAAGCTCCGAGACAGAAATACCAACTCACTTACAAAGGAAAACCTATCAGAATAACAGCTGATTTCTCAATAAATTTAAAAGCAAGGAAAGCAAGGTCAGACATCGTTCAAGTCTTGAAAAGGAATAACTGCCAACCAAGATTACTTTACCCAACAAAGTCATCATCTTTCAAAATAGATGGAGAGTTCAAGACACTCCATGATATTGACAAGTTTAAGCAATTTGTGACCACCAAACCAGTATTGCAGGTCTTATATGAAATACTGCATACAGAAGAAGTAAGACAATCCCAATGGCAATGTCAAAGAAATGAATATTGGATATGAGGGGAAATCATGAATACCACAGGCTAAATATGAATCAAAAGTAGAAACAAACACCAAAATGATGCAAAATAATAAGCATCTCTCAATAATTACCTTAAATGTAAATGATCTCAACTCACTAAAGGCACTGACTGGCCAACTGGATTAAAAACAAAAATCTACACATGGGATTCAAGAGATCCATCTCATCCACAAAGACCATAAAAGTCTGAAAATTAACAGCTGGAAAATAATATACCATGCATTTGGGAATCAAAAAAAGCAGCAGTAGCAATACTGAGGGGCTAGGGTTTGACTCGGTAGAGTGCCACTCTATGCTCTCTGAGGCCCTGGGTTCAATCCTCAGCACCACAAAAATAGGAGAAGGACATGGCAATCCACTCCCAAAGCAATCCCAAAACAATCAGCCATTGAAAACTCTATGAATAGAGTCAGTGATATAGTGCTGGGCATGGCATGGTATCAGAAAATGTTTCGTTCTGTTGTACATAGGGTCACTATGAGTTGGACTGACATGATGGCACCTAATGCAACAACAAGTGATACTAATATCTGACTATTTAGAGTTCAAGACCAAATTAATCAGAAGAGACAAAGATGGCTACTACATATTAGTAAAAGGAACAGCCAGTCAATCGGGAACTCATAATGATACTCAATATTTATTCACCAAATATAGGATCACATAGCTTCATAAAACACAATAACTATGGGAGATTTCAAATACCCCACTTTCTTCAAGACACAAGTCTTCAAAAAAAGAAAAAATCAAGAGAGAAACAATAGACTTAAACAGCATCATAGACCAATTGGACCAAATGGGTGTCTACAGAATATTCCATCCATCAGAAGCAGAATATACCTTCTTTACAGCACGACATGAAACTTTTTCTAAAATAGACTACATTTTAGTCCACAAAAATGGCCTCAACAAATATGAAAATATTGAAATTGTCCCTTTTACCTTATCAGATCACAACAAAATAAAATTAGAACTCAAAAGCAAGAAAAAACTCAGAAATGTTGCAAATATATGGAGATTAGGTAACACATTTCTGAATAATCAATGGGTCATTGAAGAAATCAGAGAAGAAATAAAAAAGTTCCTGCAATCAAATGAGGATAAAAATGCATTCTACCAAGATTTATGGGATACAGCAAAGGCAGTTCTAGGAGGGAAGTTCATAGCCATGACTGCCTTCATCAATAAGTTAGGAAAGGCTCAATTAAATAAATTAATGACACACCTTAAAGCACGAGAAGGCCAACAATAAGCCAGCCCCAAAGGAGGAAATGTAAAGAAATCAAGATCAAGGCAGAAATTAGCAAAGCAGAACCTCAAAGGACAATACAAAGAATTGGCTAAACCAAGAGCTGATTCTTCATAAAGGTCAACAAAATTGACATTCCCTTAGCCAGACTCACCAAAAGAAAGAGAGAAAAGGCCCAAATTAAAAATATCAGAGATGACAAACGGGACATAATGACAGATACCAACTAAATCCAGAAATTCATCAGAGACTACTTTGAGAAATTGTGCTCCCCAAAATATGGAAATACAGAAGAAATGGATAAATTCCTTAACACATATAAACTATAAAAACTAAGGTTAGAGGACACATGCAAATTAAACAGACCTGTTACACCCACTGAACTAGAGTCAGTAATAAAAAATACCTCTCAATGAAGAAAAGCTCAGGTCCCAACTGGTTCACAGCCAGCTGAATTCTATGAAACCTTCAAAGAAGAATTAATCCTATTCTTCTCAAATTATTTCATAAAATAGAAAAGTAAGTTATACTCCCAACCTCATTCTATGAAGCCAGTATCACCCAGATACCAAAACCACTTAAGGATGCTACAAAGAAAGAGAACTATAGATCAATTTCCCTGATCAACATTGATGCAAAAATCCTCCATAAATTTCTGGCAAATCATCAGCAACACATAAAAAAGATTATACACCATGATCAGGTGGACTTCATTCCACAGATGCAAGGCTGGTTCAACATACAAAAATCAATTAATGTAATTCAACATATCAAGAGATTTGCAGACAGAAATCACATGATCATTTCAATTGAGACTGAGAAGACCTTTGACAAAATGCAACCTCCTTTCATGGCAAAAGTCTTGACAAAATTGTGCATAGTAGGAACTTATCTCAGCATCATAGAGGCCATTTATGGCAAACCCACAGTCAACATCACATTAAATGGGGGAAAATTGAAAACATTCCCTCTAAATTCAGGAACAAGACAAGGATATCCACTCTCTCCTTTCTTATTCAATACTGTGATTGAAATCCTAGCCAGAACAATCAGGCAAGAGAAAGAAATTAAGGGAATACATGTAGGGAAAGAACAGGTCGAATTATCCTTATTCACAGATGACACAATCATCTACCAAAAGGACCCTAAATATTCCACTAGAAAACTCTCAGAGCTAATTAACTCCTTTGGCAAAGTGGAAGGATACAAAAATAACACTTAAAAATTGGTAGCCTTCCTTTACACCAATGCTGAACAAGAAGAGAAGGAAATCAAGACAATAATCCTACTCACAATAGCTTATCAAAATTTTAAATACTTAGAAATTAATCTAACCAAGGATCCTCAAAACATTAAAGAAAGAAATAGCAGAAGATACTAGAACATGGAAGGACCTCCCTTGCTTATGGATTGGGAGAATTAATATTGTGAAAGTAGCTATAGTACCAAGAGCAATTTACATATTCAATGCAATCTTCATCAAAATTCCAATGACAGACTTTGCAGAAATAGAAAAAATAATCCTAAAATTCATATAGAATCACAAAAGACTGCATATAGCCAAAATAATGCTAAGCACCAAAAATATTGTGGAAGGTATCACAATCCCTGACTTCAAACTATAGTACATGGCCATCTTGGTGAAAACAGTTTGGTAGTGAAATAAAAATAGGCCTGAAGATCATTGGAACAACACTGAAGACCCAAATACACCCACACAACTACAGCCACCTGATCTTTTACAAAGGGGATACGGATGTTCATTAGAGAAAAGATAACCTCTTCAACAAATAGTGCTGGGAAAATTGGAATCCATTTGCATAAAACTGAAAATAGACTCATATCTCTTAATCTGTACAAAAGTCAACTCAAAGTGGATCAGAGACCTCAATATAAAACCAGAAACCTCAAAACTACTAGAAGAAAAGAGAGTGGACACACTCCAACACATAAGCAAAGGCAAGTATTTCCTTAACAAGACTCCATTTGCCCAGAAAACTGCACCAAGAATTGACAGATGGCATTACATAAAACTAAAAAGTTTTCATACAGCAAACGAAGCAATAAACAAAGTAAAGTAGAGCCCACATAATGGGAGAAAATCTTTGCATCCTACAGATCTGACAGAAGACTAATTTCTAGAATATAGAAAATTAGGATATCAGGCACCAAAATAACAAATAACCCAATAAATAAGTGGGCAATGGAACTGAACAGATATTTCGCAAATGAAGAAGTACAAATGGCCAATAAACACATGAAAAAGATACTCAATATCCCTAGCTGTTAGGAAATGCAAATCAAAACAACACTGAGATTCCATTTCACTCCAACAAGAATAGCCAAGATTAACAAAATAAATATTAACAAATGCTGGCGAGGATGTGGAGAAAAAGGAGTCCTTTTATATTGCTGATGGGACTGTAAATTAGTTCAACCACTTTGGAAATCAATATGGAGATACCTTAGAAAACTAAAAACAAAACTGCCATATGACTCAGCTATATACCTCCTAGGAATATACTCAAAGGAAGATAAGTCAGCATACCACAGGAACATAGCACTTCCCTTTCTAATGGAGAACTCCTTCACAATCGCAAGGGTATAGAATCAACCAAGATGTCCATCAACAGAAGAGTGGATTAAAAAATTGTGATATATACACACAATGGAATATTACTCAGCAATAAAGAACAATGAAATTATGTAATTTGCAGCAAAATGGATGAAACTGGAGAATACCATTTTAAGCAAATTAACCCAGTCCCCAAAAGAGAAATGTTGTATGTTTTCACTCATATGTAGGAGCTAAATCTAACTTTTAAAAAGCTCTATATAGATAGATATATAAAAATGAACAATAATACTTATCTAAGAAGGGAAAATATAAGCAGATTAGAAAGAAGGGGGAGGGATCAATGGGTGGGAGATGAGGTTGGGGAACCAGGGAAGGAGAGGCAAAATAATGTAGAAGGGTAAAGAGGGAGCAGAAAATCTCAAAATACATGATGCAAACCATATGAATACATGGGAAAAATAGGGGAAAGGAAACAAATCAATGAGAATATAACCCATGATGATATATGATTTTTATTATATATTAATTAAAATTCCTACTTTTTTATAATTGCTTCTCTTCTTTAGTTTGTACTGTTTGGCAAAATATGCAAGATGATGAATTTGTAAGCAAAAGTGGTTTAATAGATGCAAAATGGATATAGCAAATGACATTATTCTGTACCCCACCAACATTTATAAATGAAGAAAAAAAATGGAAGATCTAAAATTGATAAACCAAGGTTCTGCCTTAGGAAACTAGAGAAAGAGCAATTTAAGCTTAATCTGAACATAAGAGAAGAAACAATAAAAAATAGAGTAAAAATCAATGAAATGGAACAAGAAAATAATACAAAAAATTAATAAAACACAAAGCTATTCTTTGAAAAGACCAATAAATTGATAAACTTCTAGTTAATCTGTCCAAGTAAAAAGACAGAAGGCACAAATTACCAGTATTAGAAATGAGAAAGGAGTCATCAGTGTTGGTCTTGGGAGCATTAAAAAGATAATCAAGAAATAGTATGAATATTTTATTGTTACATATGTGTTCGCATTGATGAAATGAACCAATTTCTTAAATGATAATGATTACCAGAACTCACGCAAGGAAATATGAACAAAGTGATAAGCTTACATCTATTGAAGAAATGGAATTCATAATTAATAACATTTCCAAAAAAAGGAAGCACGCACTGTGGTTTCCTTGATGAATTAACACTTAAAGATGAAATATAGTAATTCTCCAAAGTACCACCCAGCAAATAGAAGCAAAGGGAACATGTCCTAATTCTTTGTCTGAGACCTACATTACCCTACCATCACAAATAAAGCTATTGCAAAAAAGCAAAAGTACAGGTCCACATCTCTCATGGACATAAATATAAAATTCAACAAACTGAATCTAAGAATACAGAAAAATAATTATACCAAAATGTATCAGAAACAGATCCAATAGAAAAAAAAATATATTTATAAATATATATAACATGTATTAACATATATGCATGTATGTGTGTATATGTGTGTATATATATGTATGTGTGCATATATATATATATATATATATATATTTTTTTTTTTTTTTTTTTTTTTTTTTTTTTTTTTTACCTTATACAATGAGGCAGGATAGTTCCACAGTTGTGCCTGTAGAGAGACTGGAGCCACTCAGTCCAAGAGCTGGAAAACTGAAGCATCTCTGATGCTGAAGTGTGGAAGCCCTCTGGAAAGTCTGATGCCGATGCCGAAGCCACATGGAAGCTGAGGAGCTATCAATTGTGTGGGCAGCAGCAATGAGAGACAGAGACTCACTTTGCTATGGAAAAGTTTTTAAGCCCATCCCACACAGGAGCTGGCTTCCTTTCTTCTCCTCACTTCCTCCTTACAGAACACCCCCCCACACACACACTGGATCTGGCCAGATCTTCTTCAGGGAGAGTCTCTTACCCTCATGAACAAGTACAGAGATGAGTTACACTAATCCAAAGACTCTCTTAATCTCATAAAGTTGACAATGAAAGTTAATCACCACACACACCATAACCAAGTGGTATTTATTCCAGGGATGTGATGCTGGTTCACCATTGGATGATCAAGGTAATCCATCTCATCTGTAGGCTAAAGAGGAAAAATCATAAGATCATATCAACTAACACAGAAAGAAAACAGTTGACAAAATCCAATACTGTTTATAAAAAATGCTCAGCAAACTAGGAAAAGAAACTAATTTCCTAAGCTTGATAAAGAACAAATGTCAATGTCAATGGTTATTGAGAAGCTGGATGATTTCCATCTCCCATGACCTGAAACAAGGCAGGGGTGAGTGATGTCTTCTCTCATCACCTTTACTCAACATTACACTGGAGGTACTAATTGCTGTAATAAAATAATTTTTAAAAAAAGAGAAAAGACCATGGATTGAAAAGAAATAAAATTTCCTTATTTGCAGGTAATCTGGTTGCCCATGTCAAAGGAAAAAAAAAAAAAAAAACAACCAAAGAATCGACATAAACAATCCTGTAATTATAGCATGCTTGCAGGATGAAAGGTTAATATATAAAAGACAGTTTGTTTTCTGTATACCAGCAATGAATAATTGAAATTTGAAATTACAAAAATAACATCCAGGCACAGTGGTATGTGCCTGTAATCCCAGCAATTTGGGAGGGGAAGGGAGGAGGATCACAAGTTTGAGGTCTGAGGCAGCCTGCATAATTCAGTGAGACCCTGTCTCAAGATAAAAAATAAAAAATGGGCTAGGTGTACAGCGCAGTGTTGGAGCACTTTCAAAGTATGTTTGAAGCCCTGATTTCAACCCCCAAGTACAGCAAAAATAAATAAATAAAAAATAAATAAATGAAATTACAAAAACAAACCATTTAAAATAGAATAGGAAAAAGATATTTAGGTATAAATCTAACAAAATATGCATAGCATCTATATTTAGAAAACTAAAAAATCCCAATAAAATAAATCAAGGAAGACCTAAGTAAATCAAGAGATAATATGTTTTCATAGCGTGAAAGACTCAGGGTTGTTACAGTGACTATTCCTCCCAACCTCATCAACAGATTTAATGCATCAAACAAAACCCCAGAAAACTATCCTGTAGATACTGACAAATTCATCCTAAAGTTTACACGGAAAAGCAAAATACCAAGAATAGCCAACACAATACTGAAAAAAAAAAAGTTAGAGGACTCTTCCTCCCTGATTTTAAGACTCAATATGAAATTAAAGTAGTCAACCACAGGGTGGTATTGGTGAAAAAACAGACACATACATCAGTGGAACACAATGAAATAGACCAGAAATAAGTCAGTCTGCAGCCATAGCACCATAGCATTAGATCCTGCCTGATCTCGGAAGCTAAGCAGGGTCAGCCTGATTAGTCCTTGGACGGAAGACAGCCTGGGAGTACCAGATGCTGCAGGCTAGGGAGAAGGACCTGGTAACCCATTCCTGAAACAATCAGCCACTGAAAACTCTATGAATAACAGAGTACCATTGACGTTAGTGCTGGGCATGGCACAGTGTTGGGGAGTGTTTCATTCTGTTGAAACATCGGGTTACTAGGAAACTCTAGGGCACCTAAAAACAATGCCAAAGAATGAAACTAGCCTTACATTTTTCACAAAAATTAACTCAAAATTCATCATAAAAGTAAAATGCAATACTTTAAAATGTATGAAAGATGGCAGGAGAAAACATTATGTAACCTTGAGCTTAATATTTTTTGGACACACTACAACCAGCATAATTCATGAAAAAATTAAGTTTGACTTTATTTTATTAAGTTAAAAGATTTAAGCTTTGAGGAAGACACTGCTAAGAGAATTTCCTAAAAATCCATAGACTGACAGAAAATGTTTGAGATAAAAGACCTGAATCCAAAAAAAAAAAATCCACAAAGAACTATTTGAATTCAACAGTAAGAAATTGAACATGGTTGTTTATGCCTGTAATCCCAGAATTTGGGACCCTGAGGCAGGAGGATCATGAGTTCAAGGCCGGCCTGGCCTACATAGCAAGACTCTGTCTCAAAATAACAACTTCTCCCAAGAAAACCACAATTCAACAATAAGAAAGCAAATAATCTAATTTAAAAATGGGTCAAGAGATCTGGACACTTCAATAAAGATCTATTGATAGTAATAAGCATATGAAAAAATATTCAACATAATTTGCCATTATGAAACTGCAAATTAATATAAAAATGAGATACCACTGTACACCTATTGTTATTAGGTACTGTTAAGTTAGGTCTGACTCACAGTGACCCTATGTACAACCGAAAAAATACTACCTGACATTGTGCCATGCCCAGCACTACTGTCAGTGCTTCTCTATTATTCATAGGGCTTTCGATGGCTGACCGTTTTGGGAGTAGGCTGTCAGGTTCTTCTCCTAAGCCTATAGAACCTGGGATTCCCAGGTGGTCTCTCGTCCAAGGACTAATCAGGGCTGACCCTGCCTGTCTTCTGAGATCAGACAGGATTGGATGCCAGGGTGGTATTGCAGTAGACTGCACACCTATTACGATGGCTAAAGCTCAAAAGACTGACAATAGTAATTGCTCATGTGGATGCAGAACAAGAGGAACTCTTATGTATTGCTATGGGATTATGAAACAGGACAGCTATTATGGAAGCCATCTTAGCCCTTTCTATCAGACAGATGAAAACATAATCCTACCATAAAGTCTAGAAATCACCTCCCCCTAGGTATTTATCCAAATGTTCTAAACTTGTATCCACAAAAATCCTGCTTGTGAAGATTTATAGCAACTTTATTCATAATGACCCCAACCTGGAGGGGGTAAATAAACTGTGGTATATTCATGTATCACAACAGAATAGTATTCCATAAAAGAAAGAAAGAAAGACGCTATCAAGCCCCCAAATAACAACAGGAACAATCACAAAAAAAAAAAAAAAAAAAAAAAAAAAAAAAAAAAAAAAAAAAAAAAAAAAAAAAAAAAAAAAAAAAAAAAAAAAAAAAAAAAAAAAAAAAAAAAAAAACAAAAACAAGTAAGCTAAGTGCAATAAGCCAGTCTGAAAAGCCTGTGTAGTGTATGATTCTAATTATATGACATTCTGGAAAAGACAAAACTGTACAGACAGTAAAACAGTCAGTGATTTCCAGGGATTCAGGAAAGTTTGGAAGGGTAGAAAAAAGGAATCACAAGGACATTATAGGGCAGAGAAACTCTTATGAATATTATTTTGGTGGTGATATTGTGATATATAGGGCTGAGATTTAGCTCAGTTGGTAGAGCACTGCTCTGCAGTCTCTGAGGTCCCCAGTTCAATTCTAAGAACCGCAAAAAATGGGAGAAGGATGTGGCAATCCACTTCCGAGGTGATTTGGAAACAATCAGCCACTGAAAACCCTATGAGGGTCACTGTGAGTCGGACACAACTTGAGGGCAATAACACAACAACAACACAACACCATGATATATAGTTCTCAAAATTCATTGCATTTTACTTCATAAAGAATAAACTTTAATGTGCACAAATTGTAAAAAATCATTTATGGGGTCAGGGGTCCCAGGATGTAATATAGACCATGACAGAATACTCTTAACAATCTATTAAAAATATAGAAAACTGCTGACTGCTGGGGCATACACCTGTAATCCCAGTGACCTAGGAGGCTGAAGCAGGAGGATCAAAGTCCACGGCCAGAGACAGCTTGTGTAGCTTAGCAAGACTTTGTTTCAGAATAAAAAATAAAAAAGGGGAGCCAAGTGTGGTGGCGCATGCCTGTGATCTCAGTGACTCAGGAGGTGGAGGCAGGAGGATTACAGATTTGAGGCCAGAAGCAGCCTGAGTAATTTAGTGAGACTCTGTCTCAAGACAAAAAATAAAAAAGGGGTTGGGGGTACAGCTCAGTGGCATAGCACTCGCAAAGTATGCACAAGACCCTGGGTTCATCCTCCCAGTACTGCAAAATAACTAACTAACTAAATAAATAGTTAAAAAAAAATAAAAATACAAAAGGGGAGTAGAAGTGTGGGTCAGTGTTAGAGCATTTGCCCAGCATGCACGAGGCCCTGGGTTCATGCCCTGCTAGTACTGACAAAAAATCTTAATAAATAAAAGGAGTGGGGAAAACGTGCTAACCTGAGTAACTTAGGAAATGAGTAGAGTCTACAAGACAACGGCAAAGAGCCACATATAGATAATATGCTCCAGTTGATAGTTATTTCCCACGAGAATATGAACTAACAATTCTCATACAATTGCACGTGTTTGCTGAAATTGAA
The DNA here is from genome assembly GCA_007922755.1 of Pedetes capensis. NCBI lineage: Eukaryota > Metazoa > Chordata > Mammalia > Rodentia > Pedetidae > Pedetes > Pedetes capensis. The sequence goes on along the minus strand of VMDO01017482.1, from coordinate 16,253 downwards.
CAACTAAGCAGATAGACTGCCAATCTCAGGAGCCAGGTTTCTCACTGTTAGAGTGGCACATTACCTATAAGCAAGGGAAGGAAGCCAGGATGATCTATTTGGCGATGTATTAGTGTTGGAGGCATCTGTCTGGGCTCACATTAAGTTTAATATAGATACAGACGGTCACAGAAAAGTAGTTTAGATATGAGTTTGTGCATGGGCTGGTATATACATATATACTTCACTGCTCTGTCAGCTAAATAGAATGCCCCCCAGTAGCAACAAGTATGACTAATACCCAAATCTAGGCTTCTAATCTCATTCTCCAAAAGGGGAACCAGAGATCCTTAGAACAGGAAATATGTAAGGTGAACCTGGAACATCCTGTAATGCCTTAAGTAAAGAAAAGCAAGACAAAAACAAACTAAATTGATGGGATATGTCAGAGGAACAGAGGAAGGAGCTAACTAAAGATCCAAGAGTCAATGATAGTCAATGCTGGAACAACTTGAGTCACTAAAGAAATCAAGTAGTACTGGACCAAAGCACAGATTATAAGCTAATATCCATGTGTCCATACTGATATAAACAAACATTGAGCTGAACAAATAATAAAGGAGAAGAAACCAATTTACAGAGAACTCTAAGTAATGTAAGTAGATATTCTACCTTCAAGAAGCTGGGATATAACTTCTCATTCTTTAAGTGTGGGCTGTGCCATGTGATTTTCTTCCAAGAAAAGAGTTCAGTAAGAAAGAGGGGGAAAAATTACTGTGGAAAAATCTGACAAATATTATCTTGGCCAGATGATTTATGATGATACCTAAACTAATAAGCCATGTTAATGTGATGAAAATGGCACTTTATCTCTGTGGTCTTCTACACACACACACACACACACACACACACACAAAAGAAGCATAGCTCCAGTCTATTGTGGTTGTTGTTAGGTGCTGTGGAGTCGTGTCTGACTCATAGCGACCCTCATAGGGTTTTCCATGGCTGATTATTTCAGGATTGCCTCAGGAGTGGAGTGCTACATCCTTCTCCCATTTTTGTGGTGCTGGGAATGGAACTTGGGACTTCAGAGACTGCAGAGTGGCGCTCTACCAACTGAGCTAAATCCCAGCTGTAACTCCAGTCTAATCATGAGAAAAACATCAAAAGAATCCAAATGGATAGCATTCTATAAAGTATTTGACCAGTACTCCTCAAAACAACTGGGGTTAAGCTCAGTTGGTACAGCGCTGCTTTGTACTCTCTGAGGCCATGGGTTTGATCCCCAGCACCACAAAAATGGGAGGACACAGCAATCCACTCCCGAAGCAATTTCAAAACAAGCAGCCATTGAAAACCATGAGCATCCATATGAGTCGGACCCAACTCAATGGCACCTACCAATAACAACAGCTACTTAAAACTGTGACACTCATCAAAAACAAGCAAAGTTAGAGAAACTGTGATGCTTAGCCTTGATGTCAACTGGAGTGGACTAAAAGATCCCTAAGCCGCACCTCTAGGTGCATCTGTTAGGGCATTCCTAGAGAGGACTGACCTGGGGAGGTCAATAGGTTGGGGGCACATGTGGAACAAAGGAAGAAGCCAGCACATAAAGATGAGCTGGCTGAAACTCTCTCAGAGCAGAGCATTTACTCTAATTGTCACTGCCTGAGGACATCTGACTACAGTTTCCTCAGCCTCCATGAGTATTCAGTACCAGGCTTTCCATGATACTTCCACGCCTTGGCACCAGGCAGAGATACTTCCAGCTCTTGGATTGAGGCACCACTGACCTCTGCAGGCACTGCAGTGGATTTACCCTGCCCCCATCGTGTATAAATCCTGTATGTATATGACTATATATATGTTCTATTAGTTCTGTTTCTACGGAGAACCCTGATTGATACGCTGTCACAGCCAAGAGGAACCTAAGGAGAATTGATGACTAACATGGGATTCTGGAACAGAAAGAGGAAATTAGGTTAAAATCTAATTTGTTTTTACTGTTTTGAAGTATGGATTTTAGTTAATGATAATGTATTAATATCATTCACTCTTTATGACAAATGTACCATTCTAATGTAACATGGTACATAATAGGGGACGATATGGGAAACTGGGTGTGGAGCACACAGATACTCCGTGTTATCTTCACAATTCTACTGGAAATCCAAAGCTATTCTAAAATAAAGTTGGTTTTTGTTTTGTTTTGTTTTGTTTTTATTTTTAGCACACACCCCTCACTTAAAGAAGAAAAAATATTCTCAGACAGAACTTCAGAATATGGAAAGAGCCACTTGCTGGGAGAAGACATTTGAGAAGGATTAAAGGAGATATGCCTGCAGTTGTACCACTGTGGCATCTGATCCCACAACATAGAAAGAAATCAGATCTCGGAAGCTAAGCAGGGTCAGACGTGGTTAGTACTTGGATGGGAGACCACCTAGGAACACCAGGTGCTGTAGGCTTGGGAGAAGGACCTGGCAACCCACTCTCCCACCCCCCAAAAAACCTTCAGTCATTGAAAATCCTATGAATAGCAGAGAAGCACTGACAATAGAGTTTCATGTGTTGTACATAGGGCCACTATGAGCCGGACACCAACTTGGCACCTAGCAACAACAACAAAGTTGTTTAGTACCAAAACTTAGAATCTGATCATGCTTCTTTTTAATAAGGTAGAAAAAAAACCCAACAAAACGTCCTGCAATTACTGAATTTCTTCAAATATTTCCTGAAGGAAGAGAAACTCAGTGGGACTCATTAATGATAAGTAGATGAGTTAAGAAATGCTACATTTTGGAATTACATCATAATAATCATCATATTAAATGAAAGTGCTGCAATTTTATTTATTTATTTATTTACTTACTTACTTACTTACTTACTTATTTTATTAGTCAGTCAGGTAGGTAGGTAGGTAGTTTTTGATGGAAGATGTTTCCATTTTGCCCAGGATGGCCTCAAACTCCTGGGCTCAAGTGATCCTCCTTCCTTAGCCTCTTGAATGCTGGGACAAGCATATGTCCTTGTGCCCTGATAGTACTGTGGCTTTAAATTTTATGGTAAAGTTAGGTTATCAGTATACCAAGATGAAAAATGGAGAGAGGGTAGGATGGGAAAAGAAGGCAAATTAAATATCTCTTAGAAGCACATTCTGCCTTAGTCTAACTATATAAAAAGTACCAAGGAAAGGATTAGCATAGTTGGGACTGAAAGAGTAAAAATATAAATTAGGACATTTCTCAGATATCAGTTAAGCCAACCAACCAAACAAATCTACAACTAGTATGAATGAAAAAAATTAGAGCATTAAAAAAAAAAACACAAAATGGTGGAAAAATAATATGTTTAATGGTAATATTTTAAAAACCAATTAGTCAAGAATGACCACAAATTTAAGTTCAAAAGCAAGCAAAAGAAGTGCTATGACATTTAAAGCAAGACAAAGAAATATAAAAGACAAATCTGAAATTGCTATTCCTGCAACACAAGAGATTCTTATAAATGCTCCGAACAAAGAGATTCTCTTTTCCATTTTCCCTGCTGCCTCCACAGTGGCTGACTCTCATAAATTCTTTCAAGTTCTCAAATTTCCCAGCTTTGCTGCTATTCTCCATTTGACCCATTAAAAAAAAAAAACCCACACTTTACCATTCATTAGTACATTCTCGAGGAATTGGGGAAAGTCAAGAAATCAGTGAGATTCAAACACTTGTGTTTGTTATTTGCTGAGACAAGAGCACATGCCAACTACGCGATAGTTTCATCGCATGACATTTTTAGGCACGTAGATTTACAACTTACTGTCATGCCCCTGATTAAGTGTGCAGAGGTTTTTTCATGTAAACTACTTCAATGATAGAGCTGAGATAGTGAGTAATGGTTACGTCAGACAGGAACTGAAGTTTGGTTTAAATTTTACAAATTTTGATCAAGCAAAATCCTACATAAACTTGCCAACCAGTGTGTATTTGGGGAACCTGCCTTCATGAAATCATCTTCTGTCTCCCAGCCAAGATAGCTCTCTTCTCTACATTCCTGTAGCTCTTTGGATGAAAGTGCAGTAAGTAGAATGTATGTTTACTGTGTATATGCTTTCTAGGCTAGCCTGGAAGTTCTTTGAATGTATCAATCATGTTTTATTAATAACTTTTTTTTTATAGTACTGAGAGGTTGAACTCAGGGCCTTGAACAGGCTAGGCAAGTGCTCTCCCACTTAGCTGCACACCCAGTCCCTTTTCTATTTTGCATTTTTGAGACGAGATTTCACTAAGTTACACAGGTTGCCTCTGGTCTCCAACTCTTGATCCTCCTGCCACAGCCTCCCAAGTTGCTGGGAGTACAGGCATGTGCTATGACACCTGGCCATAACCTTTTATTTAATGGAAATTTGGCTTTTAGCAAAAAACATTCTGAAAGGAACAAAGTCAGTTCAGTCTTTCAATCTCCCAAACATGCCCTGACATTTAATAAAAATGGAAACTGCTTCTCCTCCAGAGTGGTGTGCACACCACTATCTTCCCTGATAAGAACTGACTCAAAAAACCTTGTTACATGTTGGCTTTAAGAATCAAAATAAAACAAGACATGCCATAAAGCAAAATAAAGTTTTAAACTATTGAGAAAATGAGCTTGCTTGTAAAATTTTGTAAAAGAATTAACACTTCAGAAAGTTTGGTTAATGAAATAACAGAACATAGAAAGAAATACACAAATACACATACAATTTAGCCAAGGTGTGATTATGGTGAAAAACAGTCTTTTTCTCACAAAATGATCATATCTATGATGCCCCTCAAGTATCTGTAGTGATCAGCATCAAGAATATGAAGGAAAAGTCAGTGATTTACCAGAAAGATTTAATCTAGTTCAGAGACTGGTGTTAACGAAAGTGAGGGAAGGGTATTTATCTCAGGTACAAAGTCCTTTGTGTTACATAATTGCTTAAGCTAGTGACAGTGGCGAGGTCGGATGTCAGCTGCTTTCTTAGACGCCTCTAGATGGCTGGCCCCATGTTTTAAGAGCTATAGTGGCAAGGGACAGTCCTCAAAGCAGCCAAGACAGAAAGCAGGCAAGCACCCAAGAATTCTGGACATTGGGCAGTAAATATAATCTGCTGGCTGAGTACCCTCCAATTCTGGATCTCAGCCCACATCTGTGCCATCTCCAACAGTGCTCAGAGAGAACTCCAGACTCTGTTTCCTATTAGCCTTAAGGAAAGCATGGCTTTAAGTCACAGGAGGGAGCCAGACTTGGAGTCAGGAGTGAACAGTCTAAATCGTGGCAGATTGAAAATTCAAACTGCTTAACGCCAAAGACAATCTACAGCCATACCACTGTGGTGTCTGATCCAAGCAGATCTTGGAAGCTAAGCAGGGTTGGGCCTGGTTAATACTTGGGTGGGAGAAGGATGCAGCAACTCACTCCCCCAAAACAACCAGCCATTGAAAACCCTATGAATAGCAGAGAAACACTGACAATAGTGTTTTGTCTATTGTACTTAGGGTCGCCATGAGTTGGACACTGACTTGACAGCAACTAACAACAACAACAACAACATTCACATTTTGGGACAGATAATTCTTTGGAGTGTTCTGTGTATTTCAGGATGTTTAGCAGAACCCTTGGCCTCTACCCAACAGATGTTAGTGGCACAGAGAGCAACTCTCATAAGGAAAGACATGTGCTTAAGGCATTTGTGTTTTTGCATCACCTACCCAACTAAACTGCCTGCAACCGTACCACTGTGGTGTCTGATCCTGTCAGATCTCAGAAGCTAAGCAGGGTTGGACCTGGTTAGTACTTGGATGGGAGACTGCCTGGGAACACCAGGTGCTGTAGGCTTGGGAGAGGGACCTAGTAATCCATACCCAAAAACAATCAGCCATTGAAGACCCTGTGACTAGCAGAGAAGCACAACAATAGTGTTTCACCTGTTATACATAGGGTTGCTATGAGCCAGACACCTACTTGATGGCACCTAACAACAACAATGCCAAAGACTGGTTTTAACTATCTCTCTCTAATTCTCCTTTCTTGTCTCTTAGCTGGCTCTGGGGTTTCACTCAGTTGGTAGAGTGCTGCTCCCCATTCTCTGAGGATAGAGGTTCAATCCCCAGCACCGCAAAAATGGGAGAAGGACATGGCAATCCACTCTCAAAGTAATCCCAAAAAACAATCAGCCATTGGAAACCCTATGAGGGTCACCATGATTTGGAGCCAACTCAACAGCACCTAACAACAACAACAACAACAACAACAATCTCTTAGCAGTCTCACAAAGTTTTAGGCATGGCAAGTTATTATGTTCAGTCTAGTTTAAACTCTTGACCATCTCATTTTAAATCTCATGGTATTTTGAGACAGGGTTTCACAGTGTAGCCCAGGCTAGCCTTGAACTCACCATCCTCCTGCTCCCATCTCTGGTGTATTGGGATTACAGGTGTGTGCTGTTACGCTTGACTTCAGCTGGCTTAAACAAGAAAAAATTGTTTTGCCACATTTCTGGAGGCTAGCATTCCAAGATTCCAGTGCCAAGGTGGGTTCCTTCAGAGGGCTTCTTGGCTTGTAGATGGCAAGCTCTCCCATGGTCCCAGTGGTCTGCCCCTGTGGGTGGGTATGTCCCATTCTCTGTGTCGAAGAGCATCAGCCCTCTTAACTTCAAGGAACCCTTCAAAGGCCCCATCTCCAAACCCAGTCACATTCTGAGGTCCTGGGATTTAGGATTTCAACCTATGAATTTTAGGGGATGCAGGCCAGCTCCTAACACCCTCCCCTTCCCAGTGCAGGGGTGAGGGTGGCCTGACTCTGGGATGCCACCTTCCTCCCTACCTGCTCCTCTGTGCCGGGGACTGGGAATGACAACAGAGCGGGGAGAGTGGACACATAGGACCTAACTACCAGCACTTGGGGTCCACTGCTGCTCCCCCTGTCAGTGTTTCCTGGCCTGGCCCTTTCAGAAAGGGGCTCTGGAGAGTTCCTTGAGGTATGTGGTGGCTTCCTTCCTGCCTGGCTCCCCTGATTTCTCCCCTGGCTTCTTCACCCCAGCAGAGTCCTCAGAGCCTCTCATCCTAGAGTCCTCTCCTGACAGCCAGCCCTCTTGGAGTGCACAGGGTGAGGGGACTTGAGCTGCCTGTTTCTGGGCTTCCTTACCAACCAGGTAGTCTCTGTGGATGCTGGTCCAGTTCCCTGCTTGGAGTGGTGCAGAGACAAATCTGTTTGTGTACAGTGTCAGCAGATGGCTCACTAGTTAAAACAAGAGGGGTCAACTTATGTCTTAGAAAGTCCAGGAGGGGTGTCTGACCCCAACCCATCAACTCTTTCTTTTTCTTTTCTTTTTTCTTTTCTTTTCTCTTCTCCCCTCTTCTCTTTCTCCTTCCTTCCTTCCTTCCTTCCTTCCTTCCTTCCTTCCTTTTCTTTTCTTCCTTTTTTTTTGTTGTGGTACTTGGGTGTTGAACCTAGGGCCTCAGGCATACTTTGCAAGTGCCCTAGCACTAAGCTGGACCCTCAGCCCATTTTTTATGTTTTATTGTGAGACAGAGTCTCTATGTTATGAAGGCTGCCTCTGGCCTCAAAGTCATGATCCTATTGCTTCTGCCTCCTGAGTCATGGGGATTACAGCATGAGCCACTGCACCCATTACCACCAACTCTTTGGAACACAAGGACTTTATTTTGCTGCTGACCTTTGGGCTTTGAGACCAAATCCCTAGACAAAAAGAAAAGTTCCAATCTCCTTCACCTTCGCTCCAAATCATCTGAGCCTGGGCAGCAGCCAGCCCAGCCTTGCTTGCTCTTGCTGAGAGGAATGTGACCTTGAGAGGCTGGGGGAGTTGGGTAAGAAGAGATCAGTGCTGGGAGTGGGCAATTGAATACAGTAGGATTGAAGCTATATTTCTGAATCTCTACCTTCCTCCTTTCTATTGTACCATGACTCATCTTGATATTTTAAGTTATAACCAAGCCTTTGTGCTCCTTTCCCCAGATTCAATAATGGAATGTTAAGCACTTTGAAGCTTCTAGAATCATTTGACATGACAAAAGAGCCTGTGCTCAGTGTTATAAAAATGAATTCTACATTCTCAGAAAGTCTCATTTCTGTCCTCATGAAAATTTGAGCCAGTGACAGATGTCACAGGGAACTTGGATGACAGAATCACATGGTAAGAATAGCCCTGCACTAGATTTGGGAAGACCTTGATATATTTCTCCCAAGCCCCCATCTTTTGTCATCAACCATGGGACGTTGATCAGGAACACAATAAAATAATAATACTTGCTATTTCATACAGCTTCTGTGAGCCATCTCATATTTATCATCTATCTGAAAAAGCTATAAGATCCAAGTGCCATACAAAATTGAAACTGGTCACATATCCCACAGCAGACAGTGAGCAAAGGCAGTGACTGAGACACTGATAGCAAATGGAATATAACCAGCTCCCAAGAGCCTGAAGGTTAAATCCAGATGGCCTTTGATGGATGACTCCTTACATCAACCTCCTCTAGAGGGGCTGCATGGTTAAATGCCAGCAACCACCCTCGTTTGCAGCCCCAGCATGAATAATCATGACTTAATAGGTCAAGATGTCTATATGTTCTTGGTTTTGCTTGCAAAACAGTGGCCTTTCTGCTCTGAAAGGAGCACAAAATACATAAGCACTAACTTCCTACTTATGATCTCACAGGATAAGTCAAGCCTTAGACTCAAATCTAAAAATAGATTTAATTAAAATACATTCTAAAACCTAGTAATGCTTATTTACAGCATAACGCATACCTTAAATAGAGACAGTGGCTGTGTGACATTGAACACAAGCAGGAACTTGGTCACTCCCAAATCAGATGTCCTAGGAAAGGACCTTGGATTTCTTTACTATTTTGTGGGCAGTGAGCTCTAGAGGTGCTGTGGTTTGGATCTTGGGTGCTTCCCAAAGGTACATGTGCTAAAAGCTTGCTCCCAAGGTGTTGCTTTTGGGAGGTAGTAGAACTCTTAAGAATTGGTGCCTGGTGGGAGGTGCCTAGGTAATTGGGGTATTCCCTTAAAGGGGGTTGTGGGACCCTGGTCCCCTCCTCTTTCTCTCTTGCTATGAGATCAGCAGCTTTACTCTGCCGCATGTTCCCCACCCCCCACCATTAAGCCCCCTCACCAGAAGCCTAAAAACAATAGGTCCACCTGATCATGGACTGAAACTTCTAAAACTAGGACCCAAAGTAAACCTTTTCTCTTAATAAGTTGATTGTCTTGAGTATTTGTTACAGTGATAGGAAGCTGACTAACACAGGAAGGATGTTGGGGATGGCCACCAGGAGCACAACCTGTTGAGTTCCTCAATGCCACATCCAGTCAACTGGGGTGGGGCTGGACTGGATCCTGGCTATGGTCACCCTGCTGTTCTTGGCTTGTGGAGCCATGTTGCTGGACAGCTCCTGCATGCAGGCCAACAGGTCCTGAAGGTTGGCGGCCTCCTCCCAGTCACTCTCTGTGCACAGCTGTCCCTCCTCAGGTAACCATGATGCAATGATGGGAGAAATATAGGCGTACTAGGGAGGATCTCTTCCTCTTGTCTCCTGGCTGCTGCTAGACAGAAAGCAACACAGCTTGGAGAGAGGCAATTAGAAGAGAGAAGCAGACAAAGTCAGGCAAGTCACCTTCAATAAATATTCAAGCCCACTGGGGACACGATGGGAAACAATCTTGCATCCAGGCGCTACCAGACGAAGGAGATGAGGCCCAGGAAGATAATCATAACACTGTGGGTGCAAGGATGAGGTGTGCAAAGGCACCCAGCTGAGACACAGCAGGTCCCTGCAAGAACCCAGTGCAGGTGCACTCCTGGGCTCTGCAGACTTCTTCCACAGGTCCTCTAATCTGGGCCTCTACCACTTCTCCCTTGACTAATTCAGGTTGCCACCAAAAGCAGGGTTCTGGGTCTAATGGAAGCTTTGTCTCCTGCAAAATTAGCTCTCTTCCTCTGTCTATCAGGAAATGTGTAGTGACACTGGCAAGAAAACTTAGCCCTCCCCAGTAAACTCATATTTTCAAATACACCTCCATCCTCTGTCCTCCACAAAAGAGAAAACCAGAGAGATATACCAGTGGGCCAGCCATCGGGTATGCCACTTCCTCACAGACTCTCGGCTTCACATGATGGACTTTGCAGAGCTATTTCTCTTCCATCAGACTCTCACTGGACTTCAGGTATCTCTGGTCTCCTTATTCCAGGCTGAGTAATAAGTTTGCAGAACTTTTATGAGAATCTCCTCTCTGGCACATTTTCACACTTAACCAGAGCAGAGTTGCTCTTCTGGCCACAGGGACAGGGCCTGGGGAATGGGCAGGTGGGAGGGGTACAATACAAGCCAAGGCAAGAGGGTCAAGTCTTTCCACTACTCCTGCATCTTTCAAGGGATGTACGGGGGAGGGTGTCAGGCCAAGATCTGGCTGACCAGTTTGATTCCATCTCTTGGCAAAATTCAGTCTTCACCTGCAGCCTTGGGAGTTGACAGAGCTGAAAGAAATGGGGGGAAGTCTCAAAGTGTATGGCCTTGACATTCTTTGGAGAACTTTGGGAGAGTACTATTGAGACTATTTGGGGAAAGACATTCCCTGGATTCACAGGGTGATGAATTCTTGTGCTTGATGGTACCCGATGCTGCACTTTGCAATATCCCTCTTGCTAGGAGTTTTAATTTGTTATAAGTAATTTCTTACTATAAGAAATAGCCTGGCAAGGTGGTGCACACCTGTAATCCCAGCAACTCGGGAGACAGAGGCAGGAGGATCGCAAGTTTGAGACCAGAGACAGTCTGCATAATTTAGCACCTGTCTCAAAATTTAGAACCTGTCTCAAAAAAAAAAAAAAAAAAAA
>VMDO01017481.1:0-44799 GCA_007922755.1 Pedetes capensis | reverse complement strand
ATTCTTGCTTCCAAGGAGCACTCTGGTTGCACTTCTTCTAGGACAGATTTGTTGGTTCTTTTGGCAGTCCATGGTATATTCAATAGACGTCTCCAGCACCACAATTCAAAAGCATCAATTCTTTTTCTGTCTCCCTTGTTCAATGTCCAGCTTTCACAACCATATGATGTGACTGAAAATACCATGGCATGAGTCAGACACACCTTCGTCTTCAATCTGACATCTTTGCTTTTCAATACTCTAAAGAGATCTTTTGCCACAGCTTTTCCTAGACCAATGCGTCTTTTGATTTCTTGTGTGCTGCTTGCGCGGGTGTTGATTACAGAGGAAGGAAAGCAAAATCTTGGACAACCTCAATCTTTTCTCCATTTATTGTGAAGTTGCGTGCTGACCCAGTTGTAAGGATTTTTGTTTGTTGATGTTTAGTCATTACCCATATTGAAGGCTATGATCTTTGATCTTCATCAGTAAATGTTTTAAATCCTCTTCACTTTCACCAAGCAGAGTTGTGTCATCTGCATAATGCAGGTTGTTCCTGAGTCTTCCTCCAATCTTGGTGCCACGTTCTTCCTCATAAAGTCCAGCTTCTCAGATTATTTGCTCAGCGTATAAATTGGACAGATAGGGTGAAAGTACACAGTCCTGAAGCACACTTTACTCAACTTTAAACCACGCAGTGTTTCCTTGTTCTATTTGAACAACTGCCTCCTGGTTCATGTACAGACTTCTCATGAGCACAATTAGGTGTTCTGGTATTCCCATTTCCTGAAGTGTTATCCATATTTTGTTACCATCCACACAATGAAATGCTTTTGCATAGTCAATAAAACATAGATAGACATCTTTCTGATATTCTCTGCTTTCAGTTAATATCCACCTGACATCAGCAATGATGTCCCTGGTTCCCTGCCCTCTTCTGAATCCCACTTGATTTTCCGGTAATTCCCTATCTATATACTATTGCAGTTGCTTCTGAATGATCTTTAGTAGAATTTTGCTTGTGTGTGATATTAATGATATTGTCCGATAGTTTGCACATTCAGTTGGATCCCGGTTTTTGGGAATAGGCACAAATATGGATCTCTTCCAGTCAGTTGGCCAAGTAGCTCTTTTCCAAATCTGTTGGCATAAACATGTTAACACCTCCAGTGCTGCGTCTGTTTCTTGAAACATCTCTATTGGTATCCCAAAAATTCCTGGAACCTTGTATTCTGCCAGTTCTTTCAAGGCAGCTTCCACTTCGTCCTTCAACACCATGGGTTCCGCTTCATATGCAACCTCTTGGAATGGTTGGTCATCTACCAATTCTTTCATGTATAACGACTCTGTGTATTCTTCCCATCTGCTTTTGATGTTTCCTGCATCATTTAATATTTTCCCGGTAGAATCTTTCACTACTGCCACTCGAGGCTTGCATTTTTTCTTCACTTCCTTAATCTGGAGAAACACAGAGCATGTTCTTCCCTTTTGGTTTTCTGCCTCCAGCTCCTTGCACATGTAATTATAATATTTGTTTTTGTCTTCTCCAGCTGGCTTCTGAAATCTTCTGTTTAGTTCCTTAACTTCATCATGTCTTCCTTTTACTTTGGCTGCTCGACATTCAAGGGCAAGTTCCACTGTCTCTTTTGACATGTAGTTTGGTCTTTTCTTTTTTTCTTGTCTTTTTAAGAATTTTTTGCTTCCTTCTTGAATGATATCTTTTATGTCATGCCACAACTCTTCTGGTCTCCTATCATTTGTGTCTAATGCATTAAACCTATATTTGAGGTGGTCTCTGAACTCAGGTGGGATATACTCAAGGTCATACCGTGGCTCTTGTATACTTGTTCTAATTTTCTTAAGCTTCAGTTTGAACTTGCATATGAGAAGTTGATGGTCTGATCCATAGTCAGCAGGTGGTCTTGTTTTGACATTTTGTACAGAGCTTTTCCTCGTCTCTGTCCACATATGTAGTCAATTTGATTCCTGTATGTTCCATCTGGTGAAGTCCATGTGTATAGTCTCCATTTATGATGTTGAAAAAATGTGTTTGCAATGAAAAGTTCCTTGGCCTGACAAAATTCTATCATGTGATCTCCAGCTTCATTTCTGTCACCAAGACCATATTTTCCAACTACTGAGCCTTCTTGTTTGTTTCCAACCTTTGCATTCCAGTCGCCAGTGATTATCAGTATGTCTTGATTGCATGTTTGATCTATTTCAGATTGCAGAAGCTGATAGCAGTCTTCCCTTTCTTCATTTGTGGCCTTAGTGGCGGGTGCATAAATTTGAATAATAGTCATATTAACTGGCCTTCCTTGTAGGCATATGGATATTATTCCATCAATGACAACGTTGTATTTCATGACAGATCTTGAAATGTCTTTTTTGATGATGAATGCAACCCCATTTCTCTTTAGTTTATCATTCCCAGCATAGTAGATCATATGATTGTCTGACTCAAAATGGCCTATACCGGTCCATTTTAGCTCACTGATGCCTAGAATGTCAATGTTTATGCGCTCCATTTCTCTTTTAATGATCTAATTTTCCTAGATTCATACTACGTACATTCCATGTTCCAATTATTAATGGATGTTTATAGTTGTTTCTCCTCATTTTGAGTCGTGCCACATCAGCAAGTTGAGCATCCTGGGTCTTTACTTCATTTCCGTCATCATGGTAGACTCTACTTGGAGGCGGCAACTCTTCCCCGGTAGTCTTTTGAGTGCCTTCCAACCTGGGGGGCTCATTTTCCGGCACTATATCTGATAGTGTTTCTTTGCTATCCATAGGTTTTTCAATGGCTAGTTGTTTCTCGGGAGTGGCTCGCCAGGTCCTACTCCCTAGTCTGTTTTAGTCTGGAAGCTCAGCTGAAAACCTGTCCACCAAGGGTAACCTCTCTCATGTCTGAGGTTATAGTGGCAGAGTTCTCAGCCTCATTGCAACACACAAGCCCCAACATTGTGGCAAACTGACAGACGTGTGGGTGTAATTGGCTTAGGGGAGCAATAAAAAGCTTTGATCTGTGAACGGAATGTTCAACATACCAAGTAGAATATGATGGCGGAGAAAGAAGAGATTCTAAAAGTTGCCTAGAAAGAACTCTAATCATCGTCAGGTAGTGACCAAGAAGTTGTGGCCAAGGATGTTTCTCATTTTACTCAAGTGTGGGCTGCTGGTGATCTCTCAGCTACCAAACTGTGGGAAGGCGAGGGATGTTGGTGCAGGGAGAGCAAGCTGGTCTGGGGGAATAAAGAGGAAAGTTCTAAAGGGCAGGAGGAGGAGAAGTAGAGAGAGAAAGAGTGAAGCTCCACCACAGTGAGGTCATAATGCAGTCTGAGGCTCTCTCTTCAACTTCATTGTAGAAATACTTTTAGCCAAAACACTTGCCTCTTTGTTTTGTTTTTTGTTTTTGTTTTTTGGTTTTTTTTTTTTGGAGGGCTCTTGCTAGCAAATAATAGAAGCTTCCAAGTGTCGTTCTTAGATGGAAATTTGAAACTAAAACCATGTATATTGGACACGTTTGCTTTCTTTCTTAGTTTTCCTTGTTTCCTTTGATATTTCCAGTGTCCCCTTTCACAGGTACACTACTGACAAGCATGTCCAAAATGATAATTTAATTAACTTACATTTCAAAGACCAATGTATTTGGCTACTCCAAAGGACCTCCCACGAATATATGAAGCCTTCTTGTAGCCCCTGACATGAAGTGTAACCAGTTTCAATGGTGCAAATGACCCATGTCTTTGGGAAATGTACCACAATTCAGTTACATGAGCAGATGTTGACAATCTTTAAAACACGTCTTGGTTTCAATTTCACTTCAATATATTGAAGGTACTATACATACAACATCTCCTGGTGGTCCTCTTGGCCCCATGGAACCTGCAGGTCCTTGCTGACCCTAAAACAGAAGGTGATATATGCTTTAACTTTAACTTTGTACCTGAATATCTATAAAACATGATGTGATCCTTATCTGTAGAACAATAGACTTTGCACATCCTACCTTCTGTGTATAATACTGAAATGTTCTCTGGGATTACCCAGATAGTTTCTAGATGTTTCAGGTAATGGATCTATTTTTATCAGGAGGTGATAACTGGCTAACTTGCCTTATCCATTGGCTGGGAGCAATATGAATCTCTTCCACACTTCCCCCAAACTATTCTTAGGACACTCCCATAGAGTTACACATAGAAACTCAGGCATCTCAGGGCTCCATAATTTCACTTTAGAAATGAAATCCCGAATCCTGTTCCTTTTAAGAATACAGTTCAGGATCATAGATTTAGCTGACATTGTTTACTCTGAAAGCTTTTAGTGATGCTATTGTGAATTTGCTCTGAAAATTCTATTGTGCACCAAAGGGCACAGTTACTATGTGTGTAATAAATGTAGCCAGTGGGGGGGAGATCACCATGGAAACAAGATAAAGTCTCGGAGAACGAGAACATCTGTGAAGAAAATGAGTGGCACATCAAAGCACCTTTTAAAATACAGAATGGCTATAATTTCCATATTATTTCCTAATAATATGTTAGTTACTTCTTACATACCTTTAGCCCAGGGCTTCCTATTAAACCAGGGGGACCAGGATATCCAGGTTCTCCCTAAACATGTGGATGGCAAAGGAAAATTGAATGTTAAAATTATTTTCATAATCTCATTAAGGTTGTAGATGCAATTGAAGAATGCAGATTACCTTTATTCCTTGTGATCCTATTATTCCAGGTTCTCCCTGTAAGTAAAATAATCATCATATGGTTAATGGGTGAATTCAGATGGTGCTGGATATCTCTGAAACTTTACCTGAATTTCCACAAATTAACACATAATAAAGGGGAAATTATGAAAGACATGAAATCAAGGAGAGTTCATCTTAAAACACTACTCAAAATTCTTACTGCTAATAAATAAACAATAATTTCTTAACATTCCCTTTTTGTAATAGTTTTTTTTAACTCCAGTATTATTTTTGACAGCATGTTGCATTAGCAACCCCTGAATTTCCTACCTAGCTGACGTTGCTATCATTTGCCACCAACTAATGTCATCTCCCAGAGAATGAAAACTTCAGATAAGGAGTGGTGGGGGGAGAATAGACTTTATGGTGCTAGTATATACATAATATATGCTAGTAATGCATAAGCACTTAATAGGAAGAAAGAAAGAAATTAAGATTATACAAATGGTACAATATTGCATTTCTTATTTTCCATGACTTATTAATCTATTTGATAAAATGAATTTGTGTATTAGCAGAATTTTTGAAAAAAATATTTGTTTTAATTCTGTAGGTTAGATATCCTAACTAGATATCTTTTGTAACATTCATGTTTATTCTTGAATACTAATGGATTAAAGAAAAACCTATATAACCCAAACCAAATATTAAAGTATTATCACATGATAACACTTAATAAAGTTCAAAATAAATGAATCAAAAATCACAGAAGAAAAAGTAAAATACTCAGGAAACTTACTTTATCAAATCAATTAGACTCTAAATAAACATAACAGGAATTAGAGGGAGAAATCAATGAATTGGAAAACCCAAGATAGTGATAAAATATCTACTTACTCTATCTCCCTTTTCGCCTTTTGTTAAAGATTCCCCCTAGGAAGATGGGTAGAAAACAGAATCAATTAAAAATAGTTCTAGAAGTAAGCTCTCCAAAGCTTGGTATGGAGAAATACTGCAAGTTAAATTAAGACTTCCACTGTACACAGTCTGCCTTTGCAGTGAAAGGGAGCAGATTAGAGTTAATTTACAAACTCCTTCATATTCCCAAATGAACCTTGAGTTAATTATTCTAATACTATTAGAGGAGGCTGAGTGTTTGACAAATTGAAATGCTGTCTAAGGCCAAAGCTTCCTATTGCCTGGTGACAATCAGGCACACACACACACACACACACACACACACACACACACACACACACAAATTGGAGGCAGAATGGCTGTGACAGCAACAAAATGTTAGATGAAAAGGCACTCATTTGAATTTTTCCAACTGGTTCATTGTATACTTAAATATGCAGAATTGTTATTTTAAAAATACTTCTGTAGTTTTTCATTTTTACTGTAATGAAATGACTTGAAGTGGTTCATTACTGGGTAAATAACAGCACAAGCATATGGAAATGATAATAGTTCTTATTAGGGTTTATGTACAAATGTCCTGTGGTGAGTGAGAAGCTTTAACCAATGATCTGCCAGATGTCACTGAGTTAAATCACCACAACCCAGAGTTAAAACACACACACTTACTTCTCCTAGCTTCTGTTCTCAAAGTTACATATATGTATGATATAATTTAATCTTCACAGCAATGTTGGGCAAAAGATATTACTGTCCCATTTCAAGGATGAAGAAAGGCAATCAGAAGAGTTTACTTTTTTTGAGTTGTCATAGCTCCCTCTATTTTCCCAAAATAGCATTAAATTCACTCATTTTTTTTGTTGTTGTTTATCTTGGCTATAAACCCTGTTAGCATAG
Organism: Pedetes capensis; assembly: GCA_007922755.1. Lineage (NCBI taxonomy): Eukaryota > Metazoa > Chordata > Mammalia > Rodentia > Pedetidae > Pedetes > Pedetes capensis. The sequence goes on along the minus strand of VMDO01017481.1, from coordinate 38,315 downwards.
AAATATAGTTCATCTTGACAATCATAGCATCTTTGCTGTCCAATTTATTAAATTAGGTAATGTAATGCAGATAGAACAATAGTAGCTAACATTTTTTGAGTTCTTGCAATGTTCTTACACTTTATAATATTAAAATAGCTAATCCTCAGGTGTTACTGGAGAATGTGCAATTAGTATGTTGTTATTGTTAGGTGCCGTCAAGTCGTGTCCAACTCATAGCGACCCTCATAGGGTTTTCAATGGCTTATTGTTTCAGGATTGCCTTGGGAGTAGATTGTCACATCCTTCTCCCGTTTTTGAGGTGCTGGGAATTGAACCTAGGAACTCAGAGACTGCAGAGTGGTACTCTACCAATTTAGCTAAATCCCAGTCCCACTATTTGTATACCCATTCACAAATGAGGAGACTGAGACACAGAGAAGTTAAATAATTTCCCCAAGATCACAAAGCCAGTTAAAGACAGTTCAGGATTTAAACCCAGGCAGTCTGACTTCAGCTCCTAGCTTTCCTCCTTCAATCTGCTTTGATTCTACAATCAGATTTATATATTATTTATACTGAGTGAATGACCAATTAAGATGGAAATTATAAATTTAAAAACATTTCTTTGGCATATGAAAGTAAAGAGAAAATGTAAGAACCATTATGGTAGATGTTACTAGTCCCAAAATTTCCCATAGCTATTGTGTTTAGTAGTTCAGGGAAGCTTACTGATGTTAAACCTTGGGTTCTGGAATCAGCCTACCTCTATGTGATTCATGCTTCCAATACTTGAGAACTGTGTAACCTTGGGAAAACTGCTTAACCTTTCTAGGCCTCACTGTCCTCATCTGAAAAATAGGGGTATAGTAGCTTACCTTATGGGATTTTTTTCATGGACTAAGTACGTTAACACATGAAAAAGATTATTATTATTATTATTGTGTTACTGGGGGTTGAACCCAGGTCTTCGTGCTTGCATGCTTTGCAAGTGCTGGACCACTGCGCTGCACCCCCGGCCCATTTTTTGCCTATGTTTTTGAGACAGGATCTCGCCAAATTACACAGACTGCTTCTGGTCTCAAACTTGTGATCCTCCTGCCTCTACCTCCCGAGCCGCTGGGATGACAGGCGTGCGCCACTGCGTCCACACGCAAAAGATTTATGCCTGGCATAGTATATCCTTGGGTAAAGTTCTGATCTATTATTATTTACAAAGACAAAGTCCACCAAGGTCTGTGAAATTGGGGCTGAATTTAGGGAAAAAAATTAAATTTTATTTCCTGGATGTTCCTCCTTGGTCCTCAAAACTAAAATACTTACAGGTTCTCCTTTTTGTCCTTTAGGGCCAACCGATCCTGGAAATCCTGGAAGTCCAGTTTCACCCTTGCAAGAAAAACAGAAGAGAGATTTTTGTACTAGGTTAAACAAGTACTGTTTGACTGTCAGGTCCAGAGTGATTGTCTGCTCCCCTTCTAGCCATGGAATTCATCTACTAGTGTCCCAGAGACAGAGCAAAGTTCTGGATCTAGTTAGGATTTTTGCATAATGATGCGTTTGTCAGCACCTCTCACTGCCTTTTAGAAATCCATGTTTCACACGATATTTAAAATTAATGTAGAATAATGTTTAGCATTTTTCAAGGAAAGAAAACCTACAGGAGAGAAATCATAATTTTGTTCTTGCATATCAAAAAACATTTTTTTGTGTGTGATCTCAGAGATACCAGATTAAGTGACACAATGATCCAGACTTATTTTCTTTCACTTGGGGGGCAGGGAGGGGGGTCAATAGGCACATGAAGGAAAAGGAATCCCTCAGCTGTTCTCAGCATTTCTCTTGCCTCTTAGATGACTGGCTGTGGACAAGTGAGGCATTCTTGTTCATGTGGTGATGGCAGTAGTTAGAAATGCATAAGATGATCTGCTAAAAAATCCTGAAGAAGAATTTGCGTGTGACATATAAACAGTATTTTCAGAAAATACAATTTGGGAGCTAATACACGTAAAAAAGAATTATATCTAGCTGGACTTCAGTGGAATCTCAACATCGGGATTTACCAGGATCCCTGAACAGCCACTGAAGTCTTAAAAATGGCCATTAGAAGACATGGAATTCTGATTTTCCCAATGTCAAAAACATTTTTAAAAAATGATGTTCACCATTATATTCCTGGGCATGTGTCTTTCTTTTCTATATTGTCTTTTTTCATTTCGAAACATACAGGAAATATAAAGTAGAATATGCCAAACCTTCAAATATGAGGCACTTGAGATAAAAGTTTAAAATATTATGATCAAAGAAGGAATCCTCTATATTTCTGTCTGTATTCACACCCCAGAGAAAGCCACTCTCTTATATTTAGTATTCATCTTACAGTCCATATTTTTGTACTTTTACTGCATATGTGAGATCATAATATATCTTTTTGAATATTTAAAACACATTCTACAAAGAGCTTTATCTTGTTTATGACAGTGACTTGCTTTATTCACTCAACATTGTTTTTAATACCCATTTGTATCAATAGAAGTGATCTCACCCACTCACTGTGACTGCTGGTTAGCATTCTAATGTGCTGCTGTGCCAGGGCTGGCCCCAGCCGCACTGATGAGCACTTGGATTGTCTCTAGCTTGTCTCTCTTATAAATGAGGCTGCAGGGAACACTTTTAATCTTGTCTCCTTGTGTGGATGTGCCTATGTTTTTATTGTAAAGCCTCAAAAACAGTCTACCCAATTATTACAGTCCGAAAATCTTTGGCTTATATCTACAAACCTTTGGCTTATGTTTATGTATCTATCATAATCCATATTTTGGAATTCTGTGTAATGGATAGTCATAATCATGTTTTTATCAGTCAGCTTTCTAGATTTGTAGAACACATCTTGATATTTATTAAATTCTTAAAGCTAAGTACTAAATTTTCATATTACTAAGCTTTTAGCTTGGGAAAAGGACCTGGCAATCCACTCCCAAGGCAATCCCAAAACAGTCAGCCATTGAAAACCCTATGAGGGTCGCTATGAGTCGGATACCCACTCAACGGCACCTAACAACAACAACAACAACAACAACAACAACAACAAGCTTTTAGCTAGTAATGTTGAAGGTGTGTTTGGGAGTGCCAAGGAACCACATTGGTAAATGTCAATTCTCAGACTCATTAATATGTATATTCTATAAGTGTTTTGCAAAGTTTGGTCATCTGCATAACAAATACATAATTTTTGCTATGTCCACATACATCTATATATTCATAAGCTTATTTTTTCCTGTATATTTACTCACATTTTAATTTTATTTTTTAATTTTAATTTTTTTTTCTTTTTTGCAGTACTTGGGGCTGAGCCCAAGGCCTCCCTCATACTTTTTGCATGCACTATGCTACTGTACTGCACTCCCTGCTCCTTTTTAATTTTATTTAATTAATTAATTAATTTATTTATTTATTTATTTATTTTGTAGTACTGGGGATTGAACCCTCGTGCCTGCGTACTTTGCAAGTGCTGGACCACTGAGCTGTGCCCCCAGGCCTTTATTTTTTTTAACTTTTTGAGACAGGGTCTCGCTAAGTTACGCAGACTGCCTCTGGTCTCGAACTTGCAATCCTTTTGCCTCTGCAACCTGATCCACTGGGATTACAGGTGAGCACCACCATGCCTGGCTCCTTTTTTATTTTTTGTGTTGAGACAGAGTCTCACTAAATTACACAGACTACCTCTGACCTCAAACTTCTGCTTCCAGAGTCTTTAGATTACAGGCATGGGCCACCATGCCAAGCTTAATATTAAATACTTAATATGTTCTTTGAAGTAATACTCATGGAATTTATAATTTAATGTGCTGGATATATGTTTTTGTCCGACCACAAAGCAAAATATAGGAGAAAATTTCCTTTTAGCTTTAAACATCTAATGTATCTTCAGTCTTAAACTTACCACATTGTAGGAGATATGTTATTTTTTTGTAGAGATAGTAAGTTATATTCAAAATAAGGAGAGAGAAGGTGGTGGATATTTAAGGCACCAGTGTTGTGGGTTCAATGAAGAAATAAACAATGGCCTGTAAAAATGATGTTCATGTTACCCATCAGGTTTTTAGGTTTTTAGGTGCCGTCAAGTAGGTATCTGACTCATAGTGACCCTCATAGGGTTTTCAATGGCTGACTGTCTCGGGATTGCCTTGGGAGTGGATTGCCAGGCCCTTCTCCCATTTTTGCAGTGCTGGGAATTGAACTCAGGTCCTCAGAGACTGCAGCAGTGCGCTCTACCAACTGAGCTAAATCCCAGAAGGTGCTAAATTCGCTACTTCATAAGATAAAGAAAAAATATGCCTGGTAATTAGACTCATCTACTACAGTAGGCATAGAAAACAGGAAAAGGGTCTAGAAGTTACTTATAAAAGTCATATCTGCCCAAAATCAAAGAAAGGAGGAGAATAAGAGCAATTATATTTAAACATGCCATATATTTGAACTGATATAAATCAGCTCCAAAGAAATACAGAGGAAGGACTGAACAGAAGTTTTGGTCCATCTCTGCACTGTCCCTGGGTGAGGATGGCCTTGGAGGCAACAGTAGGATCTCATCCTTCATATAAAATTCTATAAACAACAGCATTTATATCCAATGATAGACACATATGGGTGGTTTTTCATATTTAAAATGGATGTTCAACGATTTATGACTGTGGATAAGAGTTGAAAGACAAGTGATAAATTTATTGAGCATCAGGAAAGACCGTCCTTCAGTCTGCCACTTTTGATGCCTTTTAAAAGGTCATTGTGCTATTGAAAGTCCATCTTCTCCCCCTAACACTCTGTTCCAAAGACACATACTCTATCCTCAGGAGTCCTTATTCTACCATCTTGTTCCACTGTCTGCATAAGGAAGGAGTTCTCCCTAAGCAATTCACAAGTTCAGGATCCCTTCACTATATCCTTCTGGTCTCAGGAAAGCTGCAGAGCAGGGATCCTCATTTCAATGTTGGTAGATTGGCCATCTCAATGTGAAGACTGCTATGGCCATTTAGTGTTAAAGCTGAGTGCTCCCCGCTGGTGCTTCTCCCTGTCTTAGTGTTCTCGATAGAGGATGTGGCTGCTAAACCAGAACTGACTTTTACATATATTCTAAGGATGTTTGTGCTTGCTCTGGTGCTCATTGCGATGAAGCTGGGTTCCAAATGATAGGCTACCTTTTGTAATTCTATTCTACTGGTCAGTACATTGAGAAGTAGCATATTATACAGCAATAAAGAGTCATTTATGTGTGTAAATTGTAATTCTGGTTAAATCTTTTATTCCACAACACAAGTTGAATCTTTTCCATGTCAAAATTATGGTGGAGGATGCAAAGAGGAGCAAGGCTAGTAAGTGCTAAGGATGATAAAAATTAATACCCAAAAGAGCTAAGTGAAACTCTGTGAGCAGAAAGAAAGTTTAAGGCAGGTGAATAGGAAAGATGAAATCTGTAGTGAGCGGTTAGTGTGTGTCAGGAATTGTGCTTTCAATTAAGTCTTATTTGATTTTAACTCTCTATCAGCTCTTCATGTAGATACAATTATGCCTATTTCACAAATGAGAAACTGACTCCTAGAGAAATGAAGTGGCTTTCCTAAGGTGACGGAGCTGTTAATGCCACAGGCAACTTTTGATCCTGAAGCCCATATTCTATCTATGACTCTATGGTTCTCCCATCTGACTATATGTTATAATCCTCTGAAGTCTTTTGAAATAACAGATATCAAAGTTTCTATAGATGGTGCTTCAACATAGGTGTTTCTTTCTTCAGTACTGGAGGGTTGAACCCAGAGACTCGCACATGCTAGGCAAGTGCTGTACCACTTGAGCTGTATCCTCAACTCTTTTTTTATTTTTGAGACATAGTCTTGCTAAATTGTACAGGTTGCCTCTGGTCTCAAACTCATGACCCTCCTGCCTAAGTCTCCCAGATTTCTGGGATTACAGGCATGAGCCACATTGCTTAGCTACCACAGGTATTTCTAAAAGCTTTTCAGGTAATTCTAATGGGTAGCTGGGGTTTAGAATCCCTGGGGGCCATCACAGGGACAAGCAAAGACCTGTGGGAGAAGCTTGAGGGAGTTTTAATTTTTCACTGCAGTGATATATGAAAAACATTATAATTTTAAAAACTAATACATTGATTGAGAAAGGATACAAAGTAGATGTGTGTAAGTTGAGTTGATTTCACTTTTTTAGCACCTGCTATACTTATGTTTATTTTATGTATTACTTATTAGCAGAATCTTTCCCTTTCAGTTAGACTTTTTTTTTAAACAAAATCTGTTCATATGTACATTTTTATCAAGTACTGCATCATGATCTCCAAAGACTCTTCTAGGTTATTTATTTGGGAGGGAACAGTTATGCCACTGGTGTATTCTAATTCCACTTAAGAATCTGAAGCAATTAGAAAAGATTCTGAGCAGCAGAAAAGGTCCTTAGAGTTTGAAATACACCTGTTTTACAGAATCAAATTTCTCATCAGTGAGGTCCTAAGAATTCCTGAGTAACATATGCTTCCTAATGAACATAGCAAAACATAATCCAGCTGTTTTGTTTCATGAAATAAATCATCATTTAAATGCTTTAAAAGTGTCATAACTCTCTTCTTTGCTCAGATTTCCCCTGTGACAAGCTTGGTGGCTCTCCTTTACTCTTTTTTTTTTTTAAACCCCTTAGCCTGCATGTATCCAGTGATAATTGCTTAAAATGTAATGTGTTTGTTATGGTGGGGAATGGTTTCTGAAAGGCATTGGGTTACAGGAAATAGTACTAATGAATTAGCAGTAAAATCCAAGACACAAAAATGACTTACATTGCTGTGTAATCATTTTAAAATATTTTTCAGCATGTCAAGGTTTTATTTATTTATATATTTTGAAGAACATTTAATTTTCCATGGTCAATCTGTAAGAACTCCTACTTTCTGCAGAGATTATCTTTTATCAGTATTTTCTGGTGAGGGATGTGAAATCTTTTGAATAGACTGGTTGCACTGATTTATAAGGCACAAAAGTCATATTTTCTTGGATTCATATCAAAATACCCTGCTCTCAAAAAAGAGAATTTTTACTGGGTAAATGAATGAAGGTAGCACTCAGGCCACCTTAGAGTATTTTCAAGTTTACTTATCTCTGTCTATAGATTTAATGTGCATTCTTTCTTTCTTTCTTTTTTTTCCCCCTTACAATGGCACATTCACATTGAATCCAAGGTTGTCACCAATTTAGATATAATAGGAGTGAAACATCTTTTTGACTAGGGAAGTGAATGTCATCTTCACATCTAACATAATTAAACCAATGACTGATGATGAGAATTCAATTGTAATGCATTAGCATTTTAACTTTAAAACCATTTTTGAAATTATTATTTAGTTAAACCACTACTGTACATGATAAGAACCCACCAAAAAATGTTCCCATGACAACCTACATTTTGATGCTCACACTCAAAATAGTGAGCCTGAGCCTGAAGCATTTTGCCAAAGGCATCTTCAGATTGTTTTTGCTACCTACATGGATTCATGAACCATCTAATCACAAACAAATCTTGTGTCCTAATTTCCTTTATCTTATTATAGCCATGTCCCCTGATATGTTCACGTTCTTGCAGCCAACTGCTACTTGAAGGTGCTCATTGAAGAGCCATCTCTGCAGCCAATTCCAGCACTGCTGCCCAGTGGAGGCAGGTGAGGCACCTGTTCTCCAGGGGCTGGCCAGCCTCCTGAACAGGTGAGGGGGTTGGAGCTGCTCTGATGTGGGAGAACACACATCTGTAGAAAGTAGTGGGCCTTTTACTCATTTTGAAAATCTTATTACCTTTTCTCCTTTAGGGCCACCAGCACCATGTCCACCATTTCCCTAGGTAAAAGCAGAATAAAAATTGCAATATAAAAATCCACATTTTTTTTTACACACATTCAGTTTTTACATAGCACTACTAGTAAAGCAATGGTACTCTAACAGGTTTTTTATTTTATTTTTTTTTTATGGATACTATGCCATTTTTGCAGACATCTTTGCCCTTCTCATCCTTTGTTAAATATTCTGTTAAATAACTTCAGTATTGGAGACTCCACTGTGGCTTCCAAAGGAGAGGTCTCCAGAGAATCATCACCGTACTTCTGGGGGCAAAGTCTCACTTCTCTAAATTACACACTTGGCAGCCTCAACTGGTCCATCTAGACAGCTGAACCTCTCTGGTCTCCTGCTCTTCTTACTCTGGAATCTTCTTCATTAGCTTCAGATCAACACATGGACTCCACTTTCCCTGGGCAGAGGACTTTGCCTGTCAGCACACTGAGAACCACACCGGTTCTCAGGAGACACTTTTGCCAACACATGCACATGTGTATTTGGCTACAACCAATGGGCTGTGCCTCCTCCTATCAGTGTCTATTTGTTTCATAAGTCACCCACATCCCAGGCCCTCTACTGAGTGACACTAGATAAAATTGTCCAATTTGATAAAATTAAGTAAAATACAGAAAAATTGGCCAATTTCTTTAACATCTGTCTTTGTCTCTGCTACTGTAACTGTTCCCCATTTTTCAAACTGAACACAAACAAAACTCATAGTTCCCTGGGGACAAAGTTCCCTTAACCATCTCTCTCTCTCTCTCTCTCTCTCTCTCTCTCTCTGTCTGTCTCTGTTTCTCTCTTTCTCTCTCCAGCCCCCTTCATTCATTCCTGGGTAATTTTCTCAAAAGAAAGACGGCCTTAATGTTCCCATCAGCTTCCTGACCAGGTCCTGACTTCCTTTTCCTTAGAGCTTTTACTTTAGGAGACGTTTTTGCTTATGAATTCTTTTTCTCCTCTTTTGAGATGTAAATCACTTTAAAAAGCTTCTCTTTAGCTTACTTTTATTTTGGGAAAAAACAGCAACCACAAATACAGTTGTCCCAACATATCCATGGGAAATTGATTCCAGGACCCTGCCCCAATGGATACCAAAATTTGTGGATGCTCAAGTCCCTTATGTTAAATGGCATAGTATTTGCATATATGAAGTGTGATTTAAAAATATAGTGAATGTTTAAATTAAAAGTTATTATCTGGGTGCTGTTGTGCATGCTAGAAATCCTAGCTAATTGGAAGGCTGAGGAAGAAGGATTATGAGTTCAAGGCCTGAGACAGCTTGGACAATTTAGCAAGACTTTAATCTCAAAATGAAAAGATAAAGTGTTTTGGGGTGTGGTTCAGTGGTGGAGTACCCTGGGTTCAATCCCCAAGTACTGCCAGAAAAGAGATTATAAAGTATGAGTTACATTGCCAACAATCCCCCTCAAAATATTCCATAGCCTTGGTTTCAAACACACTTATCCCATCATTCTTGTCATTTTCTGAAGCAATTCTGGCAGTGCCTTTTCATGGAGCATCTTTAGTTTGCTGTCCTGGCTGCACTGATGCCCTGAATCAATTCCGAACGTTTACCTTTCATTGTCATTCTGACTTTGGTGAAGCATCAGAAGTTGCACAGTGCTAGATCCAGTGAATAGGTGGATGAGGACACACTACAATGTTTTCATTTGACAGAAGTTGCCACAACAGAAGTGTGAAAGCAGGCCTAAGGTCACTTTAAAATCACTGGTTCCTTGAAAACCAACCCTCAACAAAAGCTGATAAGGGCAGCTGTGTCACAAGATGGCTGTGCCTGACAAAGGGCTGGATTAAGAAAAAGGTGGTGTCACCAGATAACCTTGTAAAAGGTCAAATTCATTTGGGAATTCCTGTAATGGGCTGAGCTTTGGAAAAATGGAAACTTACTTTGTACCCCCCACCCCTTTACTGTAAAAAAGTTCCTGCTTCTGTAATTCTGCTTCTCTGCCCCTACCCTATAAAGCCCCTAACCAATGTAAGTCTTTCTGAAAGTCCACTCCTGGGACTGAAAGTAGCTGGCCGGCTGGTCTAAATAAACTTTTCTGCTCTGGATCCCATTGTTTGTGTCTTGGAGTATTTTTTCTGGGGTCGAGCTGCTGGGTACAACAAAAGTGATGTGTGACATGGAGTATTGTCATGATGGAGGATGAAACTAAAGATACACATGAAAGAGGACTCCCAGAACTGGTTCAGAAACTGGCAAGAATGTTGGGATAAGTGAGTTCAAAGCCAGGGGGAGTACTTTGAGGGGGACTAATGGCAATATGCCTGCAGCCTTAGTCCTGTGGTATCCAATCCCATCAGATCTCAGAAGCTAAGCAGGGTCGGGCCTGGTTAGTACTTGGATGGGAGACTGCCTGGGAACACCAGGTGCTGTAGGCTTGGGAGAGGGACCCGGCAACCCACTCCCAAAAATCAATCTGCCATTGAAAACCCTATGAACAACAGAGAAGCACTGACAATAGTGTTTCACCTGTTGTACAGAGGGTTGCTATGAGTTGGATACTGACTCAAGGGCACCTAACAACAACAATGGCAATATGTCTTTTACTATAATTCTTCTTTAAATTTAAACATTCACTATAACTTTTTATCATACCTCATAATCTATGTACATCCTCCTCTATACAATTTGTTTTCCAAACATTTTCCACACATGATTGGTTGGTTGAATCTGTGGATGCAAACCTTCAAATATAAGGGGCAAAGTGGTATCTTGTGTTCTTGCTCTCACTTCAGCACTTAAGAACACTTCCTTTTCAGTAGAGTTCAGACTGAGTCTGGCCCTTCTCCTCTCTTTCAAAAGTCTCACATAACCACTTCCTTGACTATTTAATTTTGTCAGTTTTGATTTGTGGCTTTGATGCCCCTTATCCATCTCAATTACTCTTAAGCTCACAGCAATTTGGCTTTGGCCCTAACCACTCCACTGATATGGCTCCCTAATATTATTAAGGGTATTTTGGCAGCTCAGTTGAATGGACTGTTTCTTTTTTCCCAGTAGAAGGGATTGACCCTTTGGCCTCATGCATGCTTTGTAAGTCCCCTATCACTGAGCTGCACCCCAGCCCCTTTTTTATTTTTTATTTTGAGACAGACTGTCACTAAGTTATGCAGCCTGCCTCTAGCCTCGAATTCACAATCTTATTGCTTCTGCCACTATTGAGCATCAGAGCACCATATGCTTGGTGTACTCAACAGCTAGGCTAATCAAAGGTCTTCAGGGGCCTCAGGTGTTATTCTCCTCTCTTGGGTAAATAATACTTAAGACAGATTAAAACTTGAACGTCAGTAGCATTTGTTCCTTGATGTGATATTCTCCTCTCCATTTTCTTCAAGCTAATAACACCAGACAAGCACCAGCTTTACAAAAGTAGTAAGGGACATAGTCTTTTGGTTTCTGGAACTGTACTTCTGCTTTAGATGCTATTCTAATTTTATTAGGTTATTTTGAACTCTGGTGCCATTTTGAGCATTCTTGAAAGTCTTTCAAATAAACATAATATTTTCACAGTTCTGAATGTGTTTAATAAAAGATAAAATGGTGAGGGTGGTAGTGTGGGGATGCTAATCTTGCTGATTTCAAGAATTCTGGGGTATGAGCACTCTCCTTTGTTCTGTTGTTGGAAATGGTGAATGGAATTTTGGAACTTACGGTCAGGCAAATGGGAAGATTACAGCTACTCCGATTGTCTTGGAGAAAGTTTTTTCTGGAAAGAAGGAAATGTGTCTGGACATGTATGGGTTGTATCATAGGGGGTGGCCATTTTTGTGGCCCCAAAGAGTAAAATATCAGTCATTTCTCATGGCTCCACTTGTGAAAGAAACCAAGGACATGAACTCCCTTCTAGAACATGGGGTCACCAAAAATCTCCCTGCTCAGCCCTTTAGGAAATTGCTATAATATTCTAGGCATGGGGGAACATAACATTTAAAACAAAAATAAATAAATAAAAAACCCAATAGGTTGTTTGTTATGGGCTGAAGGCAAACCTCCAAGCCCCCATTCATATGTTGAAGAAGGATGTGCTCATTTGAAAGAAGACCTGAAGGTGGCTCAAAGTCTAACTACCCAGCTACATGTAAGAAAATATTTGACTAGTCATGAAAGGAAGGAGGAGGACCCAGATGAATTTTGGGATTCTCTGTAATCAAACCAAGATCCAAATGTCTGTTCCCAAGTCCACAATGTTTTCCAAGGGCAGTGGATCCTGGTGCATGTAGAGATAGAGAAGAAATTATTGTTGTTAGGTGCCATCCAGTCAGTGTCTAACTCATAGCGATCCCATGTACAAAAGGTGAAACACTACTGTCAGTGCTTCTCTGCTATTCATAGGGTTTTCATTAGCTGATTGTTTTTTGAGAGTGGGTTGCCAGGTCCTTCTCCCAAACCTACAGTACCAGGTGTCCCCAGGTTGTTTCCCATCTGAGTACAAACCAGGCCCAACCCTACTTAGCTTCTGAGATCTGAGGGGATCAGATGCCACAGTACTACAGCTGCAGGCATACAGAGGAAATTAGGACTTAAATTTTATTTCTGAATCTTCTTGCCCTTAGAGCCTCCAAGGAAGCCTTTGTTTTATGTACCATTGTTGGTTTTAACTCAGTGCTTAGAAAGATCTTAGATGTTTGTTTTTGGACAAAGATTTTCTGTCCTTTGCAATCTGTGGATATTAAAATGAAATTATGATTTGACTCATGAAAGGAAAAATAGATTCTCTTGCTATCCAACTGGTTTTTTGGATCAACAATTTGGAGAAGTGAACCCTGGAATTGGTTGCTAGGAGGCATGGCATCAATCTTCAACAGCCCAGGCTGCGTGTAGTGATGTAAAATAACACAACCATGAATTTTCAAAATGGATCTTTAAAAACAATATAAAATACAAAACCCACCAGTATTTGGCCTCCACAGATAACACTTTCTTCTCCATGTAGGGAGGTTGTGGTTTTAGAAGTTGATAGAGCCTATCAAATTTTTACTAAAATCCCCAGAGCTGGAGAGAGTTGCTGAAAAGCAGTTTGCTGGATCATGAGCAGATTTTCCTTAAGAGGAAGAATATGCTCAGCATTGTTGCTTTTTTTGCAAACAACATTGCAGAATAGAAGCAGCTGTTTTGCAAATTATTTTTGTGATGGAGAGGAAAATCTTCTAATTTTATTCTTTGCCTCCCCAAGTGAACATGCAAAAGATACACATAAACACACATATAATCTTTCTGAGTGACTCTATTCCTCACTTTCTGCCCATTTCGATTTGTGCTATGAGGGGAGAGGGTTTCTTAAGCCTGACCTTTTCTCTCTGGGTGACATAAGGGAAAATGTAGGGAAAATAATCAGTTCTTTATGATGGCCAAAGGGCAAGTGAGAATTTCTGTGCTGTGTGAAGGACCATGGGGTCTTTTAGTTTAGAATAAGGAAGAGACGTGTGAGTAGTCTCCTACTAATTCTCTCACAGGGAGCTGTTTCAGCAGAATCTGGGCCACATGACTGTTTGAGCTTCTGCCAGCTGAGGATCTGAGGTCCAGGGCTCCAGTGCAGACATCACATAAATCAATGCCAATTTAAAAGGGGAGATTATTTTAACCTTGGAGTATCACTTTATATGTCTCAATACATGGGCCATTATTTAATCTCCAGGAAAATTTCACTCAGGGCCCCCTTCTGTCTATGCTCATTTGTTATAGCCAGATGACCAAGCATGCAACAAATTGTAAAATGAAACAATCTCAGTACACAAAACCAGATGGAAGTGGGGTCTGAGGACACTGCTAAGTGAAAACATGCTTCTTTCTCATCATAGCACATTGAGGACTTTCCTTTGGAAAGCTATGCATTTGGAGGAGGTGGTTACAATGTAGAAATATCAGTCAGGGTAGGTTCTGGGAGGAGGGTGGCCCCTTCCATCCATCTTGGTGAGACCTCAGTGTAAGAGCTGTAAGTACAGAATAGTGTTTGGCAAGCTACCTCTCATTAATCACCTTGATGCTAAATGTTTATATTGCATCTGTCATGGTTTGAGTTTAAAATGTCCCCCAAAGGTCATGTATTTATATGCTTGGTTCTGACCTGGTGGTATTGTCCTGGGATATTATGGAACTCTGAGATGCAAGTCTAGCTTTGCAGAAGTAGGTCACTGGGGATGGGCCTTTTAAAGTTTTTACCCAGTGTCAGTTGTTCCCTGTTCTCTCATTTCTGATACACAATGATGTGAGGTTCTCTGACACAAGACCTACCACCCGTTTCTACTATGACTGCCTCGCTGCCATTATGGACTGTGATCCTCTAACCATGAGCCCCCAATAAACACTTCCTCCCACAAGTTTTCTTTGGTTGATTTCTCTGCCATAGTGACACACCAGCTGACTCACACAAAAAATTGGTACCAGAGAGCAGGGCTGTTGCTATACAAGAACCTGACTATGTGGTACTTATGCCATTGGAAATTGTTTGTGGGAGGAGTTTAGAAGAGTTTGGGAAAGGATGCCATAATTTTTAAAGAGACAAACCACAGTAAAGGAAGCCTCAAACTTTTCACTAGGACAATAGAAATCTCCTAGGGGAAAAACAGGACTTGGTCCATGGCCCTCCCATCAAAAGCCCTAGGGTGTGAAATGGTAAACAATTTAAAACTCTTTCATTTGAAAAGAGAATTTCTGAAAAAGTGGTTGCCTCCATGACGCCATGCTGCAAAGGTGGTGTCACCAGAGAAGTGTTTTTTTGGCCACAGAACATAGGGGCGTCTGATGCAGCTGTGGCTCAAAAAGGCCCAGCTACTGCTTGAACTAGCAGCAACTCTTGATGACATTCATGTGGTGGTAGTTGTGTAGGCATGGAGAATGCAAGAGTTATAAGGTTATGGAAGCTGCCACCAAGGATCCAGAAGATAGCATAGAAAGCCAGGCAATGTGTACCAGGGTTAGGTGCCCTGTGCAGAGCTCCTGAAGGGCTGATGCATGAAGCTCTGAGGGTGAAGCCTAAGCAGCAATGGAGAGCCCAGGATGTTGGATATGCCAGCAAGGTGAAATGTCTACCAATGAAAGCTATTGGCAATGAGGGGAGCCAGCCTAAGAGGGCCATGTGTGATGCAAATGACAGGGACATGGGAGTAGAGCAGCCCAAACCTATTGAAGTCCACATGATGCCAGATGATGTCACATGTGCCAGATGCCAGACATGGAGCCACAGGATTTGTTATCAGTATTTTGCTATGGATTGGTCTGTCTTTTCAGTGCCCCCATTCATTTTGGAATAGGAATGCTTACTATGTGCCATAATATGTTGGAAGTATGTAACTTGTCTATTGTTTAGCATGGACTCAAAACTAAGTTTGCCTTGACTCTCAGTGGAGACTTTGGACTTACACTTTTGAACATGGTTGAGACCTTTAAGACTCTTGAAGGTCTTGAAGTTAGACTGAATGCATTTTGCATTATCAGGCGGCCATGAGCCTTTGTGGGCCAGGGGCAGAGAGTTAGGGTTTGAATCTAAAATGTCCCCTAAAGGTCATATCTTTAAATGCCTGGTCCCCAGCTGGCAGTGCTATCCTGGAAGATTGATGGAACTCTGGGAGGCAGGATCTAGCTTTGCAGAAGTAGAGCATAGAGTGAAACAGACCTTTGGAGGCTTTTACTTGGAGCCCTGGTTCCAGTTGTTCTCTCCTTTTTTGTTTCTCATCTGTCATGATGTGAAGTTCTCTGCCACAGGCCCTGCTGGCTGTCACTACCACACCTGACCTGCCACAGCTATGGACTGTGATCCTCTCACTGTGAGCCCCCAATAAATATTTCCTCCCATAAATTTGCTTTGGTTGGTTTCTCTGCCAAAGCAACACACCAGCTCACTAGTACAGGATCATTTGGGGAAAAATAAACCATGGTCCTTTCCCTTTATCTAGTCATCTTCCAGCTGCAGAATCACATTTAGAGGCCATGAGGACTAAACACTGTCAGCCTCAATTTAGTAATAGCAATAATGATAGTGGGAGTTCTTTGAGGTGAGATAATGACCAAGTATTGGTTTGTAATTAGCAAGGTGCTCCACTCAGCTATTCTGGTTAGCTCTCATTTTTTAAAGATACAACCTTAAAGTTTAAAAATTAACATTTCCAACTTTAAACTCTAAAATATAAAGACTCCATATATTTTCATTTAAGGGAAAACTGACTCACTGGTAAAGTAAAGTATATAAATAGTGTTGAGAGACCTGAAAAGATATCAGCTTTCAAAGATTTGCAAGGGTTAGCAAATATTTAAGTAGCTGAATAGCAACTTGGTAAATTTTATACCAAATATGATAGAAATGTAGTGTATTCTTTAAACTTTTTCTAGCTGACATTGTGACATCAGAGCCAACTTATTCTCATTACTCTGAAGCATTTATGATAAGTCCTATTTATAACAGTATATGTCATCACAGATGTCATTACATTGATTAAGTTTAGATATGCTTCAGCTTATTTTTTTTTTTTTTGCACTTGTACCAAGTCCTAATGTTTTGAAAGTGCTGGTACAGATTTACTGAAAACATTTTAATAAAGAATCAGAAGCTATATTCCAAAATTCTTCCTAATATAATGCTTTCTGGAAAATCTAAGTAAATGAGAAAATTTAAGGTAAGTTTACTATCCTAAATTTATGAAAATACAAGCTGTCCACACAGTATGTTGACCTTAGTTTGATGATGGGAGAATTGGGATTTTAAAATTAATTAGCCTGTCATTCAACAAGCATTTTTTGGAACACCAGCTACCTTCAAGGCCTGACCTTGGAACCGTGTGTTTGGGATTTTTAAGTGGGGAAATGCAACAATAGTCATAGGATTTATAGGAAGCAAAAACTATTAAGCAAAAAACATAAAAAACATACAGGGGATTATTTACAGTTTTTTGGAGCACAAGGTATCAATGATTATTATGTCTTTAAAGGACTCTCATCAGTGGAAAGAATGTTACTGGTTAGGGTCCCCTAAGCAATCAGGCCCCATATATTTGTTATTGAATAGAACCCATCAATGACTTCATCTGGGTCTTTGAGTCATACACAGTTGCCAACACCCATTCTTATTCTGTTGTGTTTCCTTGTAGAATCAGGAGCAAAATGGGCTTGTTTTTTCCCATTGGGATAATTCCATGTCAGCATTTCATTTATCCCAGTTGTGATGAAAATATCTTGGGGAAGTTAATAGCTGCTCCTTCCCACAGGTGCAGGGGTGCTCTTGTTCTTAACCTATGGCATGTGCACATTTGCTTTAGATTTTGGTACAGCACCTACTGGTTTTGATAAAAAATCTATCACCTGTTGTGATACCCAGAGTTTTGGAGTAGCAAGTAACTCTTTCTTCCCTTAGAGAAGCTAGATAAAGGAAATTATCATTATCAATGATGGAACACAATTTTTTTGCATTAGCAAACTTAGAATCAAACTTTAGAAAAAATTTATATGAACAAAACTTTGGGTTTATAATAATATATTGACTAAAATATTTTTTAATTTTTACTTTTGGAAACAGGTTTCAGTATGGAAAGATGCTTAAGCATATGTGATCATGTCTCAAGATCTAGGATATTAGGAATTAATACTTTTTTCAAAAATATAACCAAATAAAATCTCTACATGTTCAAGTTGTGGAATAAAGGAAGCCATACCTTATTAAAATATCCACCAAGAGTCTGTTGGATTCCTTGTAATCCAGGAAGTCCCTGTATCAGAAACAAATCAAAGACAAATATATGAGCATTTATTAAGACAATGTATTTTTAAATAATATCTCTGAGAACTGTTGAAGAGTCAATTTAGTTAAATGTTCTAATTAATAAAGAATTACATTGACATTAATATATAATCAGGTTACAAAATGTTTTTCTAGGTTAAGTCTTACATGAAGCCAAAGAGAGGTCCTATGTGTAATGCTTTACCAGAAGTCCAATCATTAGAATGTTCTCTGTTAGTGTATTTTTTTTTATAGGATCTCACAATGGAGTCCAAACTGGCCTTGAACTCTTGATCCTCCTGCTTAGCCTCTTAAATGCTGGGATTACAGGTATGCACCACCATACTCTGCTTTAGCATATTCTTTATTAAAAGGAATCATACCCATATGACTTTTTGAAAGAAGGAGATATAGCTTCAATTTATTTTCAGCACTTCTCATAGGGCTTTGATGAATATATTTTAGAAATGTGTACCACCACATGTTATCAACTTAGAAAATATGGGAAAAGTATTTTTTCTATTGCTTTACTCTTTTGAGTTAGTTGTTTGAAAATGGCTGCACATGGGCTTTGGGGCCAGAAGAAGATATATACTATAAAATTCCAGACCTAAGACATTTAAATACTGGCAGTTTTGTTGCCCTGGAAATAATTCCTAAGTATTAGGCTGAGCTTGTGGTGGATGGGAAAGAAGTAAATACACCTGTCCATTGTTACTTACAGCTTCTAGGAAGGGAGAGAAGAATTTTCCAAGTTTTTCAGGAGAGGGTCATAAGAAAATACAGAGCTTAGCATTATTTTAGATTAAGCAGTTCAAGTCAAGAAAGATTCAGCTATCTCAGAAAAGAGATTGCATATTTCATCCAAACCTTGAAAGCCAGGAGAAGAGAAAATATTGTAGAGGCAAAGTTCCTAACATTTTACCTTGGGAGATAGGATGGTTGAGCAAATCAAACAGCACTGTTTTTTGAAAAGGGAATTAAAGCTTTGAAAAGAAAAGAAAATTTTAAGGAACAATTGTGAGCTGCACTTCCCGATACAGGTAATACCTTAGGTATAAAGAAAAAAGTGCTAGCTAACATTTATGCCAGGTGTTTTTTATAAATGGATTGTGACTGAAAATCTCTTTTAATATGAAACAGTGACATCGTATCACTAAACATAAAGGACACAAAGATGTGGTGATGGATGCTTAGGAGGAGGTTGGTATAACTCTTGAGAAAATAATGGGCCTCACGAGTAATGGAACTGGCTATGATTGGCAGGACAAATGATGCTGTTACCTTGCTGAAATAAAAACAGAGCTAGTGTCAGAAAAGAGTGTTCATGACATTATGTATTTTTCATGTTGTTTCCCCATCAGACAGCTTTGTGTAGAGTATTTTAGGTCAGTTAGATGAAATAATAAGAAAGCAATCATCAAGTTTAGGGTTGTATGGTTTCTAGTCAAGAATGTGCAAGTTAATAACACATTCTTGAAACTCAGGAGACATGAGGTTCCATACATATTGATCCTTCTGCAAATATATAATGAGACAAGGAAGAATTTTAGTTAGGAGTACTAACAATTAGCTAAGGAGTCTAGGTATAGCAGGCATCCAGTGAATGTGTGTTGGTGATAAGGCTCATTAGATCCAAGAACAGTGGTGGGGTGAATAAATTTAGCTTTCCATATATTCTTTCTAGTGAAACTGAGCATCTTAATTATCAGGGCCCCTAAGTATAGCAAAACAATTAATAATACAGTCTCTTGAATAGAGAAGAATCCATCACATAATAATAGCCAACATTTCTTCAGAGCTAATTGTGTGCCAGCATTATAGCACAGTTTTATACGGATTAACTCATTAAATCCCTACAATGACATCATGAGGAATGTACCATCATTATTTCTGATTTAAAGATAAAGACACCAAGGATTAGAAATTGTTAACTGGCCCAAGGTCACATCACTGGTTAAGTGGTAGGGCTAATTTAACATCAGCATAGGGCACAAAGTCAGCTCTTGTCTACTGTATCATTTTTATATGAAAGAAGATTCTCAGCTTATAATCACTTTTGCAGTAATTTTTTTTTATCATAGTGATGTGTTACCCTAGACAATACAAGGTGATTACTCTTTCATCGTCTACTGACTATACTGAAATTGCAAATATATTTATACACACACACACACACACATATAAAATCTCCCACATTTACATATACATATACATATATATGTATGTATATACATGTGTGTGTGTGTGTGTGTGTGTGTATCTCCATACACACATATGTATATATTGTTGCTATTAGGTGCTGTTGAGTTAGTGTCTGACTCAGAGCGACCCAATATACAACAGATGAAACACTATTGTTGTGCTTCTCTGCTATTCATAGGGTTTTCAATGGCTGATTGTTTTTGGGAGTGGGTTGCTGGGTCGTTCTCCTAAGCCTACAGCACCTGGTGTTCCCAGACGGTCTCCCATCCAAGTACTCACCAGGTCCAACCCTGCTTAGTTTCTGAGATCTGATGGGATCAGACACCACAGTGGTATGGCTTCAGGCTCTGTGTGTGTGTGTGTGTGTGTGTGTGTGTGTGCGTGTGTACACACACACGTATGTATCTCAAAAATTTCTTATAAGCCAGCACTGTGCTTAGTGTAAAAGCGGAGAAAATAAGTACTTTCCTTTTAGATGTAATCCTATTTTGTAGCTGAGAGAAGCTACATCTTTATTTCTCCACCTACACCTTGTATCCCCAATCTATCTTCATGCATCGTCTCAACCTATGATGGAGGAGATTATGCCTAAATATTCCAAAACAAAACTGTATTCAAAATGCATCCTATCTTTTATGTTGGGACAGCAGGTGACCAAAGTATATAAGAAGTATGTGGATGTGGGGGGGCTACAAGGGACTCTGGAAGATAGTAGGGGAAAAGCAGCAGCAGAGAAAACAGGGCAGTGCCAGTGGCATGGCACAGAAGGGGTGGATGTGGATGAGAATAGTAAAAACAACAAGATGATGATAAATTCCGAAAAAGGAGATGAGAATTGGGTATGAACCTTTACAGATCTGCCAACTGAGAATAGCTGTATTCTGTAAATACAGAATATATTCTTCCTCTAAAATTCTGACCTTGTGGTTGAGTTTACCCTTGGGGCTGGTGTAGAAGAATAAGGGTAGCTCAATGCACCTGCTCCATCTAAAACAATAGCCATAGCACAACTGACTGTGAAGAGCCATGAGCTAATAGAAAAGTTGAAAAAGTACTTTTCAGACACCCAAAAGATTAATATACCTAAAAAAGTGACTTCTATATTTTCATATGTTCTGTTCTTGCCATAAAATGTCATATCTACAAAATAGTGCTCCAAATGGGTTTGATCTGCAGTTTTAGGCTCTACTACTTAATCAGATGATGAGCATTTATGATGACATTTTCTTTCTAACATTTTTAGTCACTAGAATACTTTGGGCATCCAAGATTAATATAATAGAGATTTACAGCTAACAGTCTACCTGCAGGTAACACTTTATACAAGCTCTGTCAGAGGGCTGAGGAAAGTCTGCAGAGATGGAAAGGAGACAACAACATAGAGCATCTGGGAAGTATGTAGCTACACTGGCAGTCAGTTTGCAATGACTCACTTGATTGTTTTGAAACTTCCAGAGAGAAACTTCAATCGAAGCAGAAGATACTGACCATGGATAAAACTCTAAGCATGTGAATGCTCAGAGCTATTCTATTTATGGTTAGAAAAATACTATAACTTCTGAGTCTTGGAATTTGTGGCTGTCCTCTGGCCACATCACCAAGAGTTGGGTTCTTTCCCTATCTTCTGCTGTGATTTGAAACACAGTTGGAGAAGTTGCAAGGAGTCGTCGTTTCCAAGTTTAGCAAGAGCTGACAGGCACATAGACTATCAATCAACTTGGAGGAAGGAAAAATTAAAGACTGGTAGTGAAAGATAGGTCTCCTGGCACCACAAGGTGGTGCCAGAGGCTCCAGGGCACTTTGCTGAGGTTTGCATTTATAAGGACCCATTGAGAAGACAAAGATGACTCAGACCCACTGGAGAAGAAAGGGCAGCAGTAGAGGACATGTCATCTTGGACTAATGCTCTTAGCAGCTCTTCTAGGAAAACTGATTGAAAATTTTTAGAAAGGAAACATACCCCGATATCTTGCTCAACAATGGCTCATAATATTGCTGTATGGAAGTCATGGCTATACAGTATCTACCTTTTGTAGAGCTCTGTTTTACTCTTCTTATATTGGGGAATATAAGACATTTGAGTTCAGGCAGTGAGTACACAAATATAGAGCAGCTTTAGTAAGCTAATGAACTCCAGTGAGACATACCTGTTGAGTTACAGCCATACTGTACTGATCTAGAAGTATATGAGATGTCTATAAACCTAGAATAAGTAGTGATCCTAAGGTTGTTTCCTACTACAACAAGCATGCCTGCTGTGATGAATGAATTAAAGCTACATCTAACTTTGGAAGTGAATGCTATCAGCAATCGTTTTAATATCATTTAAGAAGTTTTGGGCTAAAATCTTCCTGAGGTAGAAAATAGAGAAATGCCATGATGTCTGTTACCAGAGTTATCAGATATGCAGTGTAAAAGCAATTTAACTGTTTGCATTACCATCCTTTTAGTAGATTTTAGTTTGGGCTTCACATTCCCAAAATTTAAACTATGGGAAGACTCCTCTATTAAAATATATCTTCCTTACTTGTGGGCTTAGCTGCACTTTCACTTGTCAGCCAATTCACCTGGGATGTTACACTCAAAGAAGCATCTTTTTGCCTTTTCTTTCCTCACCATTCTTTGTCTTGTGCTCCATGTGCATCTCAGAGTTTTAGTTTTTAATTTGGCTTAGCACATGCCAGACACTGTGAATCAAGATTTCTGTGGCTGCTCAGTCAACTCCTCTGCTCATTTGCTGATCCTTACTCCTGAACTATTTTCCTTTCTCCCTTTTCTCTGAAAGCACTGTTTAGTTCTTCATAACCTTGCTAACTGAGCCTCCTGGAGCCATCTGGATGCTACATGTCTCTATGCACCATAGCTTTTCAATCTCCTATTAGGAGCTCCTCCCAGGATCCACAAATACATATTTTTAGGTTACACACAACTGCCTCTGTCCCTGTGGGTTTCCAATTAACTTCAGTAGTGACCTTTGAAATGCCAAAAACCTCTATGAAGGAAGTTGTATTAATAAACTCTCTTCAAAACATGCTAAAAAAAATAGCCTTGCTTTAAGAACCGATAGAAAGTTTGTTATTGGAAAGTCATTTGGGTTATTTTCAAGAAACGTTTCCAATGTTCTGATAGCTAGTAGAAAAGGAAGAGGACAGTAATTATTTTCCCTTGGTATTTAAAATATTTAATTAGGAAACATAAACTCAGAAAACAAGATGAAGCTACAACAATGGTTGGAAAAGCTATTGTCAAAATGAGTTTTCCTCTCATACTCAGGTATATTTCCATCTATAACAACACATAACTTAGGAAAGCACATTTATGTTGATTGTAATAGCTCATGTATAGGTGTACAATCTCAGTTCGAATGACAGCTCCTTGAAGGCAAGGAGTTTCAATCCTTTTGAACCCATCAGAGCACAAGCTGTGGTATACAAAAGTTTCCCAACCCAGGACCCCACTCACCGCATCAAATGTTTGATGAATTCAATGAATCATTACTGTTACAATTTTGTGCGAAGAGCCAACTTATTGCTTTTTGATTTGGGGTTTAGTTATAAGTGGATTCAAACAGAGAAAAGGGCTTCCTGGCTTCCAGATGGTTACGCTTTGCATATACAATGTCCCCCATAGGCTCATGTGTTTGAATGCTTTGTCACCAGCTAGTGGTGCTATTTGGGAGGCTGGGTAACCTTTAAGAGGTGAGGCCTAGATGGTGGAAGTAGTTCACTGGGTCAAGCCTTTGAAGGTGATACCCAGCTCCAGGTTATGATCAAGCTCTCCGCTCCTGTCCCTCCACCATACACTCCAGCTGCCTGCTCTGCCATGCCTTACTCAACACTAGAGACTGAAAGCCTCTGAAATTTTGAGCCAAAATAAAGCTTTCCTATCTTATGTCATTTCTGATGGGTATTTTGGTGACAATAATACAAAACTGATACTGAAAATTGGTACCTGAGAAATGAAGTTGTTGTTGTAACTAAACCTGACTATGAGGTTCCTAGGCCTTTGGAATTAGTTTGCAGGAGAAACTTGGAAGAGTTTGGAGATGCACAACAGAGAATCTGTAGAATGCTATAAACATATCTTTAATGGGTAAGTCTGATGGGAGTTCAGAAAAGCAGAGCTCCAATAGAAATGTGGGCTGTCCTCATGAGATTTCTGATGGGAATGAGGACTCTGCTGGAGGATACTCATGTTTCTATTCTGGCAAATAATTTGTCTACATTTTTGCCTATATACTGAAACTTTGCCTGACACTGACTTAAAAATAATGGTTTAAGTAATTTGGCAGAGAAAATTTCAAGACATCATAGCATGCAAATTGTAGCATGGTTATTGCTGGCTGCTTTTAGTCAAGTTTATAGTGAGAACTGAGAGCAAAAAGCAGAGAAGAAAGATGTGAAAAACATAGTTTGGTCAGAGAAGAGGAAGTTTAAAGTGACAGGCAAGGAGACTGTGATTGTTAAAGATATTAGTGCCATTAAGAGAAGTCAAGTATTTTGTACTGGAAAAATTGTTGTTGTTGTTAGGTACCATGGAATCAGTGTCCAACTCAAAGCAACCCTACATACAATAGGTGAAACACTATTTTCAGTGCTTCTCTGCTATTCATAGGGTTTTCAGTGGTGGATTGATTTTTGGGAGTGGGTTGTGAGGTCCTTTTTCCAAGCCTACAGTATCTGGTGTTCCCAGGCAGTCTCCCATCCAAGTACTAACCGGGCCTGACCCTCCTTGGCTTCTGAGATCTGACAGGAGTGGACACCACAGTGCTACAGCTGCATGCAATGGAACAATAGGAAGGGCATTTCAGGAATTGGAAAGATTCCTCCCATCATGCTCCAGGGTATGAAAATGCAATCTCATTTGATAGATTTTCCTTTAAAAAGAATGCCTTCTAGATTCCCTAATAGAAAAGGGCCACCTAGATTACTGTTTTACCAGCTTTTGTGCCTAGGAACTCAGAGGCTGCTACAGCCATGGTCAAAGGCGGCCCAGCTACTTCTAGAGATAGTAGCAGGACTTGGTGCCATCCACATGGTGCTGGTTTTGGAAGCATGCAGAGTGCAAGAGTTATGGGGTTATCACCACTTCTACCAAAGTTCCAGAAAAAAAAAAAACCCCTATGAGGCCAGGCAATGTGTATCATGGTCAGATTCCTTGTGCAGAGTCCTTCACAGGGCAGTGTGTGAAGCTGTGAAGGTGAAGTCTATGCTATACTGGCAAATCCAGGATGTTGGACATGTCAGAAACATGGAATGTCTGTCAAATAATGCTGCCACCAATGAGTGTATCAGGCTCAAGAGAGATGCCATATGGTCTGCAAATGGCAATGCCATAAGAGTGGGGCTGCTCAAGGCTGTTTGAGCCAAGATAATGCCACAATGTGCCCTAGATGCTGGACATGGAGCTAAAGGATTTAATGTTTGCTCTGCTGGGTTTTGGTCTTGCTTTAGTCTGCTCTTTCCTTTCTATCCTCCCATTCCTTCCTTTGGAAAGGGACTATTTATTCTGTGCCATTGTATATTGGAAATATGTAATATATTTTATTTTATAGGGGCTCACAGCTAAAAAATTGCCTTGAGTCTCAGTAGAGGCTTGCTTTGAACTTAGACTTTTTAACAATGTCAGGACTCTTAAGACCATGAGGACTCTTGAATATGGACTGAATCCATTTTGCATTATGAGATGGCCATGAGCTTTTAGAGGGGAGTGAATATAAAATGTTTCCGATAGGCTCATGTGTTTAAACACTTGGTATCCATATGGTGGCACTGTTTTGGGAGGTTGTGGAACCTTCAGGAGGCAAGGACTGACTGGTGGAAGTAAGTCACTGGGAGCAGCCCTTTGAAGGTAATATCCAATTCCTGTGTATGGCCAAACTCGCTGCTACTGTCATCTGTGATGTGAATAGCTCTCTTCCACTACACTCTCTGGCCACTTGCTATCATACTTTCCCTACATCTATGGGATGAAACCCTTGGAAATTTTGAGTCTAAATAAAGCTTTACTCCTTTATGTTGTCCCTGCCAGGTATTTTGGTCACAGTGATGAGAAAATAACTAATACACACATTTATGGAGGACATAGCCAACAGATTTAGATTAACCTAATTTGGCTAGTTAATAGAAAGCAAAGTAGCAGTGAGCTCAAGCAGAAAAGAATTCTTGGATGGGCTTCTGAACAAATTATAAGGTCTAAAGTTGTACTGAAGACAGAAAAAATCAATGATGTTCTTCGAAAATATTTGAGAAATCAATTTCTGTCTTTGTTTTTTAAAAACACAGATCTTTTTATTTGTCTTAATATTTGCTTTGAAGAAAAATTTTCATTTTCTGTTGGGATTTAATTATATAAGTTAAATGATTGTAGCTTGATGATGAATTATTTTTCTGAGACTGATTCTTTTGCAAATTGTTAGTGAGTGAGGAGATGTAAACATCCATTTCCCCCTTCCACCAAAAAATTACTAGAAATTCTTTAAGCTTCAAAATATGATTTCTGAAGCCAGAAGAAAATTCATTGAGTTTTTATACTTGTATATCATCATAGACACTACAAGCTCTTATATTTGGGATTCCAATGGATCACCCTAGGGAACATGGACCAGATAATACATATTAAGTGAATCTTGAGGGTTCCTGGGAAGAACTCTTTTTTCCCCTCCAAATATCCTACAAACTCTCTTGTTTATGCCCAATACTCCATAAAGAGAAGCTTACTTATTTAGTATTAAGTTTTATTACCAGATCAAATACAAATGTTTCTGAGAGATGTAATACTAATGACTCATATAGTTTAGGGTAATTATAAAAGTATTTTCACTTAAATTTTCTTGAATGGCAGGTAATGTGATTGTAAAACATATATTATCATGTTTGATTCTTATAATAACCAAGTGAGGTGGGTACTATTATGTATTCCCCTTGACAGATGGGAAAACCAAGAGACTTTTCTTCAAATTACACAATAAAAAATGGTAGAACTAAGTCTGAAGTCACTTCCACTCTAATATATTCATGCAAATTGCTCATTAGGTATTTACCAAGAGCAAGTGCAGCTGAATAGGAAAGAGGAGAATAAATAGATGACACTTTGGGAGAAGGAACAGGAGAGGATAGCACCAAGAATAGAAAGGGGTACAGAGATAGTACAGAAGACCCCGAAAATTGCTTCTTAATCTATACCATAGTCAGGTTGAGGGATCTTACTTTCTGGCATATGGCTATGAAAAATGGAGTGACTTCTTTTGATTTAATTCTTAAGATTAACTTCAAAAGGTAGGAACTCAAATGGGAAAAAATTTAGAGAAAACTTGGGTTTCAGTACTAATTGGAAGGACATATTTCATTTATTTGCAAATATAAAAAATACAGCATGAAATTTGAAATATTCTCATTCTTAAAGAGATGCTTTCAAGTGCTTTTGTTCATATTTTAAAATGAATGTAACAAGATTTTCCAGACGATGAATATGTATGTGCACATATTTGGGCCACCATTCCTGGGTGAAATTTTTTAATAAAGATGTGAACAGAGGAAACTAGAAAGGGAAGAAGCAAAAGAGATAGAAGAAAAAGTTACAAGCAGATGGTAGTGAAAGAATAATGAGAAGTATCAACCCTTTTGCCTTGGAAATGGTATGTAAATTCTGTGAAAGAAAGACAGAAAAAATAATATGGCAAAGTATGATAAAATGGAATAATTACAGCAATTATATTAATAAATAATAATTACTCTTGAGTTAATTGTGTGATAGCTTGTCCTAATCTGTTTGTATTGCTGCAACAGATAACCTGAGACTGAAGAGTTTATAAACAAAAAAGATTTATTTTCTGGAGACTGAGGAGTCCAAAATTAAGTCTTTGATTTTTGGTCTGACGACAGCCTCCTACCTGAACCTTCCCATAGCATAAGGCCAAGGTAGGAAGCTAGCTCCCCCACACGTCTGTCAGTTTGTCACACAGTGGGGGCTTGTGTGTTGCCATGAGGATGAGAGCTCTGCCACTGTAACCTCAGACATGAGCAAGGTTACCCATGGTGGATAGGTTTTAAGCTGAGCTTCCAGACTAAGACAGACTAGGGAGTAGGACCTGGTGAGTCACTCCCAAGAAACATCTAGCCATTGAAAATCCTATGGATAACAAAGAAACACTATCAGATATAGTGCCGGAAAATGAGCCCCCCAGGTTGGAAGGCACTCAAAAGACTACTGGGGAAGAGTTGCTTCCTCCAAGTAGAGTCTACGATGATGACAGAAATGAAGTAAAGCCCCAGGGTGCTCAACTTGCTGATGTGGCATGACTCAAAATGAGGAGAAACAACTGTAAACATCCATTAATAATTGGAACATGGAATGTATGTAGTATGAACCTAGGCAAATTAGAAATTGTTAAAAGAGAAATACAGCACATAAACATTGACATTCTAGGCATCAGTGAGCTAAAATGGACTGGCATAGGCCATTTTGAGTCAGACAATCAGATGGTCTACTATGTTGGGAATGATAAACTAAAGAGAAATGGGGTTGCATTCATCATCAAAAAAGACATTTCAAGATCTGTCATGAAATACAATGTTGTCAGTGATAGCATAATATCCATATGCCTACAAGCAAGGCCAGTTAATATGACTATTATTCAAATTTATGCACCCACCACCAAGGCCACAAATGAAGAAAGGGAAGACTGCTATCAGCTTCTGCAATCTGAAATAGATCAAACATGCAATCAAGACATACTGATAATCACTGGCGACTGGAATGCAAAGGTTGGAAACAAAGAAGAAGGCTCAGTAGTTGGGAAATATGGTCTTGGTGACAGAAATGGAGCTAGAGATCGCACGATAGAATTTTGTCAGACCAATGACCTTTTCATTGCAACTACATTTTTTCAACATCATAAACGGAGACTATACACGTGGACTTCACCAGATGGAACATACAGGAATCAAATTGACTACATACGTGGAAAGAGACGATGGAAAAACTCTGTACAAAATGTCAAAACAAGACCAGCTGCTGACTGTGGATCAGACTATCAACTTCTCATATGCAAGTTCAAACTGAAACTTAAGAAAATTAGAACAAGTATATGAGAGCCACTCTATGACTTTGAGTATATCCCACCTGAGTTCAGAGACCACCTCAAATATAGGTTTAATGTATTAGACACAAATGAAAGGAGACCAGAAGAGTTGTGGCCTGACATAAAAGATATCATTCAAGAAGGAAGCAAAAAGTTCTTAAAAAGACAAGAAAAAAAGAAAAGACAAAATTACATGTCAAAAGAGACAGTGGAACTTGCCCTTGAATGTCGAGCAGCCAAAGTAAAAGGAAGACATGATGAAGTTAAGGAACTAAACAGAAGATTTCAGAAGGGAGCTGGAGAAGACAAAAAACAAATATTATAATGACATGTGCAAGGAGCTGGAGGCAGAAAACCAAAAGGGAAGAACACGCTCTGTGTTTCTCCAGATTAAGGAAGTGAAGAAAAAAGTCAAGCCTAGAGTGGCAATAATGAAAGATTCTATAGGGAAAATGTTAAATGATGCAGGAAATATCAAAAAAAGATGGGAAGAATACACAGAGTCATTATACAAGAAAGAATTGGTAGATGACCAACCATTCCAAGAGGTTGCATATGAAGCGGAACCCATGGTGTTGAAGGACGAAGTGGAAGCTGCCTTGAAAGAACTGGTGAAACACAAAGCTCCAGGAATTTTTGGGATACCAATAAAGATGTTTCAACAAACAGATGCAGCACTGGAGGTGTTAACATGTTTATGCCAAGAAATTTGGAAAAGAGCTACTTGGCCAACTGACTGGAAGAGATCCATATTTGTGCCTATTCCCAAAAAAAGGGGATCCAAGTGAATGTGCAAACTATTGGACAATATCATTAATATCGCACACAAGCAAAATTCTACTAAAGATCATTCAGAAGCAACTGCAGCAGTATATAGATAGGGAATTACTGGAAAATCAAGCGGGATTCAGAAGAGGGTGGGGAACCAGGGACATCATTGCTGATGTCAGGTGGATATTAACTGAAAGCAGAGAATATCAGAAAGATGTCTATCTATGTTTTGTTGACTATGCAAAAGCATTTGATTGTGTGGACCATAACAAATTATGGATAACACTTCAGAAAACGGGAATACCAGAACACCTAATTGTGCTCATGAGAAGTCTGTACATGAACCAGGAGGCAGTTGTTCAAATAGAACAAGGAAACACTGAGTGGCGTAAAGTTGAGAAAGGTGTGCGTCAAGGCTGTATACTTTCACCCTGTCTCTTCAATTTATATGCTGAGCAAATAATCAGAGAAGCTGGACTTTATGTGGAAGAACTCAGCATCAAGATTGGAGGAAGACTCATTAACAACCTGCGTTATGCAGATGACACAACTCTGCTTGCTGAAAGTGAAGAGGATTTAGAACATTTACTGATGAATATCAAAGATCACAGCCTTCAATATGGGTTATGACTAAACATCAACAAACAAAATTCCTTACAACTGGGTCAGCACACAACTTCACAATAAATGGAGAAAAGATTGAGGTTGTCCAAGATTTTGCTTTGCTTGGCTCTGTAACCAACACCGGAGCAAGCAGCAGTCAAGAAATCAAAAGACGCATTACTCTAGGAAAAGCTGTGGCAAAAGATCTCTTTAAAGTATTGAAAAGCAAAGATGTCACATTGAAGACGAAGGTGTGTCTGACTCATGCCATGGTATTTTCAGTGGCATCATATGGTTGTGAAAGCTGGACATTGAACAAGGGAGACAGAAAAAGAATTGATGCTTTTGAATTGTGGTGTTGGAGATATCTATTGAATATACCATGGACTGCCAAAAGAACCAACAAATCTGTCCTAGAAGTGCAACCAGAGTGCTCCTTGGAAGCAAGAATGGCCATACTGCCTCTTACATATTTTGGACATGTAGTCAGGAGGGATCAATCCCTGAAGAGGGACATCATGTTTGGGCGAGTGGCACATCAACGCATAAGAAGAAAACCCTTCACCAGATGGATTGACACAGTGTCTGCAACAATGGGCTTAAACATAAATAAGATCTTTTGCCTGGCACAGAATCAGCAAGTGTTTCGATCTGCTGTACCTAGGGTCACTATGAGTCGGACTCGACTCGACGGCACCTAACAACAACAACAGCAAGCTAGCTAAATGGTATGGAAGCTTCTTTTAGATGAGTCTTAATCCCGTTAATGACACTAAAGGCCAACAAATTTAGATTAATCTAAGAATGTGGCTAGTTAAGTGAAGAGAAATCTATAGTGAAGCTTTGGTTTAATCACCTCTCAGAGTCTTCACCTGTTAATACAATCATACTGGAAATGTGAATTTTGGAGGGGGCACATTAAAATTATAGCACAGTTATAAATAATATTGAACTCTTACAACAATCCAATGGAGGGGTATCCTTACTTCACACACAACAAAAGGTTATCTTATCTAGGTCATACAACTAGTAGACAAGAGATAGTTTTCAACCCAGGTCCTACCTAATCCCATAGCCTTGATCTTTTAACTCCTTTCCTTAAAGAGCTTCACAATGAGAAAGGTGATAGGAACATAAAACATCAATCATTTAAAAACTGGTTAAAAATATTGAGGAAGGCATTCTGTGGGAAAAGATCACATGAGCCCTCAATGAGATATAGCATTAATAAGGCTCAATTAAAGGGAGCTCTGCCTGCAGCCATACTACTGTGGCATCCAATCCCATCAGATCTCTGAAGCTAAGCAGGTTTGGGTCTGGCTAGTGCTTGGATGGGAGACCTCCTGGGAACACCAGGTGCTGTAGGCTTCGAAGAAGGACCCAGCAACCCACTCCCAAAAACAATCAGCCATTGTGAACCCCATGAATAGCAGAGAAGCACGGCAATAGTGTTTCGTCTGTTGCATGTAGGGTTGCTATGAGTTGGATACCGACTCAATGGCACCACCACCACCACTACCACCAAAGAGAGCTCTGAGACATGGTATAGACACTATTTTTCAGAGACTTGAATAACAAGAAGAGATAAAGAGGAAAGCTACTCGAATGGAAAAGGACAAGCATAAGAGAGAGAAAGAATATGGAGACAAAGAGAAACTATTGAGGGCCTGGATCTGAGAGAGAAAAGGGGAAGGAAACCAGCAGAGGTAGCCGAGAAGGAAAGGTAGGGAGTCAGCAAACTCCGTCATCATCTTAAATAACTTTTAAGATTCTAATAACATCAAATGAGGGGCAAGAAGTCTTATCAGTTGTGAGACAATGGAAGAAAAGGAAAAATAAATATAGGCAAAGGAGGTAGAAAAAGACTAGATAACCAAAAGAGTAATATTATTGGGTATAATTTTGGTGGGCTGAAATTCCTATAAGCATGATATTGCAGTGGACAGTAATGGTGGGAAAGTTGTCACAAAGAGAAAATGACATATCCTTTTAATAAGACTGCAATAATGCTACTATATTCTGTCCACAATGAGAGATCTATACAGGGGTATTGTGGGAATCTGAAGGTTGTAAGTGATACAGCAATGCACTGGTTTAACCATTCATCAAGAACATATTTTGGGGATTTCCCCGACAAAAGGTAATATCATTTTGGTTGGAAACCAGCAGCCATGTGATTACTCATGGTAGATCTCTAGAAATTTGTAGCAGGACAGTGATCCATGGTCTTCGCTTGTCTCATCTTTTTCCCCACAGTGGCATATACCTGCATTATACTTTGAAAGATCTATACCTCCTAAGGGCTGGGATTTAGCTCAGTGGGTAGAGTGCTGCGCTTCAGTCTCTGAGGCCCCGAGTTCAATTCCCAGTACTGCAAAAATGGGAGAAGGGCCTGGCAATCCACTCCCAAGGCAATCCCGAAGCACTCAGCCATTGAATACCCTATGAAGGTCGCTATCAGTAGGATACCGACTTGAGGGCACCTAACAACAACAACAACAACAATACCTCCTAAGGGACTCTGTCTAAGATATCACCAGCACCCCTGGTTCAGAAGTTCAGAGGCAGTGTGATTACCAGGTGAGAGATTGAAGCAAAGGAAACTCTGGATCTTGAATGAAAAATTTTCACATCTGCCACTTTGGATATTTTTCAAACTTGTTCCTGTGTGTATTCCAGGAAAGCATTCACTCCAGCTGGGTTTGTCTGCTTCTGGCCTGCATACTGAGCTGTGTAATTGAGGGAACTCAAGCATAGGCAGTTTATGGTTGTATGAATAAGCAAAATACTCAATACTCAATAGAGTGACCTGATTGTTTTCCAAAATTGCACAGTCCCTGGTTTTGAAGGACCCAGCTTAGCCACAGAAAAGCCATTTTATAGATCAGGCTAAGAAAAATATTTCCACTGCCTCAGAGAGACCCCACCCCTCCCAACTTGGGAGGTCCCAAGATATCTTAAACTGCCGCTTCCTGTTATCTGCTAACACCAACGTCTCAGAATGCTGAAACCTTCCCCCTTCCCGCTCATGCCTTGCTATTTGATTTAACCAATCAGTTTAAAAGTCAACCAATGTGACCAATCAAAGTTATACCAGTCAGCTAACCCACCATTTTGCTTCTGTAAGGGTATAAAAAGCCCTCGCTTCTGCATTTCGGGGTCTCTCTCGCTCTCTCGTTGAGTAGAGCTGAGTAGACCCCGACGCGTCAGACAATAAAATCCTTTGCGCTTGCAGCGGCTCAGGTCTCCGTCTCTCATTGGGAACACTTTGGATAGACACGGTGTTCCTCCGGGAATCCAAGTCTTACAGTTTCACATGTCATTTTGGAGCAGGAGTGGGAGGACAAGACTGTGAAAGAGAACATGTTCAATGGGTATAATTAACCCATTTCATAAAAGCAGATTTTCTAAATTACACTATGAAGCTCATACATTTTTAACCCCTTATATTCCATATTCCAGGGCATAAAATATATCATTGTGAAGGTACTTATTTTCTCGGATATCAACCTAATTGGTATAAACCTCACTCAATTATTGGTAGAATGGGACTTTTTGACTGATTTCCTCCCCTAATGCTGCCATTCTGCTTAGTCATCAATAACATGTTTTATACTCATCTCTCCCCAGTATGTCCTGCAATAGGAAAAATATTATTTGTTAGCTTCCTGCAATATAAGGCACAGCAGGAGTCTTTCAAATGCCTTATCTCCTACAGAAGCAACATCAATGGCCCAGTAGAAGGTGATAAAAGCCACAGGGGGCATGAAAGCTTGCAAGGGCTGGGATGTGTAAAACAAATTATTTGTATCCAGTGGTCTCCCCAAAAGATCATCACCAATAAAAACCACACGTTGGGACAAGCATGCCTCTACCTCCTTGCCTGACCCCAGGAATATGCCACCCAAATTGGGAGGAAAGTCAGCTTACCCAGACCCCACAGGCAGCCTCCACCTATCAACACTTTGAGTTTCTGTTTACTATAATTAAGTGATAACATTTACTCCCTCTAAAAGTGTTGGTAGAATGACAACTCTTCCTGTGCAGAGAAAATACAATTTCCAAGGCACTCTGCTGGGACATAAGATAACCAGGCTGATGGCATTGGCTCATACACTGCCAAGTGTTGTACAGGGGAAGAGTATGTGAAAAATTCAAATGGTTAGGGACATTCTAGATCACCTTAGAATACTGAAAAATTAATAATCTGCCGGTTTGATTTTGAGGAGATTGTTGTCTCCACTTTCAACTCGAATGTTTGATATCAAGTTTTTCCTTTGATCTATAAGTTGTACTGGGCTGGGTTTAGCTCAGTTCGTAGAGTGCTGTTCTGTGCTCTCTCAGGCCCTGGGTTTGATCACCAGTGCCACAAAAAAATGGGAGAAGGACTTGGCAGCCCACTATCAAAACAATCCCGAAAAAATCAGCCACTGAAAACCCTATGAATAGAAAAGAGGCATTGACATATTGGTGGGCATGGCACTGTGTTGGGGAGTGTATTAGTTTTTTGTACATAAGGTCGCTATGAGTTAGATCCAACTTGATGGCACCTAACAGCAACATATGTTGTACTAATGATAAATCTACAAATGACCATTCTTGGCTCAATTGAAGCCCATGGTTACAAAAAGTGCACTCAGGGAAATTCTGGGGGAAGAAAACCTTAATGATTTTATTTTAAAATACTTCAGCTCTATTCCACAAAGAATTTCAGGGAAAGGAGAAGGCACTGATAGTCTTGACCAGTGAAGAAGTAACTAGTGATAGTAACCTTTACTAATCTCATAGGAGGGGTTTCCTGCTTCTTCAAATGAATTTGAAATATTTGAAGACTGTTAAAAAGTATAAACAAATATGATAAAGTCTCATGAATCTACAGTCCAATGTTGTCAAATATAAACCATTTGCCATATTTGCTTCAGATCTTTTTACTATTGAAAAAAAATCTTTACAGACATACTTGAAACTTCTCCAGATCTCATTTTCTACCAAATTTCCTTAAACGTTTCAGACCCCTAAAACAATGCTAAAAACTTGTTGCTAATCACATAATTTCTAATCACATAATTTCTTTTTGTCTTTCCTTTGACTATACCAGATGGTAATTATTGTTGTACAGAGAAAACTCGCAGAATAGATTTGGCAGAGCCCTTATTTGCTGGGACTCAGGATTTTCTTGTTAAAACAGAGACAGTCACACCTTGCCTGCCTCACAAAACTACACAGCAAGAAAGTTAAATACTATATGGAAACTTTATCATCTTCTTGGAAACTACATCAAATGTAAACTGTAAGATTATTTCGGAGACCAGTCTCCCTTTCTGAACATAAAAGTTTCTGATAAATCTGATTGGCTTTTGATTCTGTAAACCTTAATGCTTATTCACCATAAAGAAATGGTGCTTAATTCATGCAGTGGCCCACCTAATTACAAGTTTGGTGATTATATATCAAGAGTTTCCTATATTCTGCCTCATCATTGCTATAAATAATACAAATCAGTTCAGATGTCTTCATAGTTCCTTTCAAGAACATGTGCCTAAATTTGAAAACAATGTAGTCAGTACCTATATGAAGAGAAAACCTTTTTTTACCAGGTGTAGCCACAACTAACAAAAAGCTCAGGAAGTCAGAAAGTGGCTTATAATGCCTGTTGCTGCTGTTCATAGAGAGAAGTAATTAGGAAATCAAATCCAAGTGCTAGTTTTTGAAATTTCAACCTGATACCCCCAGCTGCCTCATGCATGTCCATGTATGCTGTGGTCACACAAGGTGACACTGGAATTTTAGCAATGTTGGTGACAGCTGTTTTGTCCGGGACCATGACCTCAGCAGGGAACAAGTGGCAATAAAAATAATTAACTGGACTTGTCTCCATTTTTTAAGTCCTGTGTATCTATATTTTTAAATCTGAGGATGTCATCTTGTTTTTCGTAAGAAATGAAATTACTGTTCCCTTCAATTCAAATAAATGGTTAGTTTCATTTTCTCTGAAGATATTATCACTAAAGTGCATGACCTTTAGTCATTTAATAGACAGACGAGATTGAGGTTCATTGCTGAAAGGAAAAGCTAGAAACAAAAGCTCTGATCAGATCAAGCTTCAAAAAAGAATGCTAGAAATATGAATTGGATTCACACTGAGATATGATGAGCCTCAAAATGCACAGTGTCACACATGGGGTATTCTAATAAGAAATCAAATGTTTCAGTCAAATGTTTTTTGTCATCTTCTCTATTCAGCAGTCCAAAATGTGTTTTAGAATACTAACTTGTTTTGGGGGTGGATCTTGCTTTATTTTGGAAACCATAACTTTATGCCTTGAGTTCTCACTGTGTAGTAAATAAAGTTGGAGATGGAAAATACCCAAGTTGAGGATAGAGATGGATAAAAGTAGACAAGTGCATTAACTGTGGTGTTTGAGGGCATGTATTTTTACTGCTATAACTATTCATCTGACCCAATTGGTAGGCTATCAGAAAGAAAGCATCAGTGATAGCTGTGGGGAAAAAGAAAAGAAAACTGACTTATATGTGACAGGATTTTCTATCTTTAATGAAAAATATGGTAGCCAGTGGATCTGATGGATTAAAAGGGCTACAATCAAAGCTTTTATCTATTTCTTTGTTCTCTCTCAGCAAACAACTCTACTGCCTGTCTACTCAAAGACTAAAAATGATAGGCTAAAAATGATGTTCCCTGCACAATGGTTATTTGAATTAGTGAAAATAATTCCACCTCCTCTAAAAATACACAACTAACCACCTCAGATAGGAACACATGCTGATGCTTACAAATGGGAGATGTGACCAGCTGACTCTTCATTGTTACTTGCACCTCCACCTCCACTCTTAGAAGGTCTGTGTAATAAAGCCACTTTACTCCCAAGCCCTTTCTGGCACTCTTCTAGCTCCCTTGCATTATTGAATACATCAAGCTTTTCCCTGACTCCAGGCCTTTGCACATCTGGATCTTTCTGTTTGGAAAGTTCTTGCCCAGGACCTCACATGGCCAATTCCTTCTCCAGTGATGTCATCTGGTCAGAGCCCCTTCCTGGGCTACCTTGACCAGAGCAACACTGCCTTCTTCCAGGTCTTTATCACATTACTCAATTTACTCCCCCATAGTACTTCACATTAAATTGAAATTGTTTTGTCGATTTATTTGTTATTAACCATTGTTATAACCTGTCCTCCCGACGATAGAGTGTATATGATTAAAGGCAGAGACTTTCTCTGTAGTTTGTTACCTTTTAAACCACTGTATATTCAATATTTCTACTAGTGATTAGCAAGTGGTAAATGGTCAGTAAGTATTTTTAATTACAGTATCACCTCCTTATGTGCAGAGCATATACTCTAAGAACCTCGGTAGATGCCTGAAAACTGTGGATAGTACCAAATTATATAACTTAATGCCTTTTCTATTTAATTATTTATCATACCTACATAATTTTGTACCTTGAGGTACAGTGGCAAAACTAGCAACAATTTCTTTTTACTTCTTCATAATTTCACAAATAGAAGATATTTTCTTACCATGGATTCCAGCAATCTCTGCACACAATTTTTACTTTTCTTGTAAAGATGAAAACTTTAATTCTTTTTAACTTTATTAAAGGAACCGCTTACAATTTCTCCTTATAGCATAACTATTCTTGAGATTTGAAGTCATTATTAAGTAAAATAAGGGTTACTTGAGCACAAGCACTATGATATTGTGACACTGAATTTAATAACCCCAATAAGATTATGGATAGGTAGCATATAGAGCATGGATATACTAGACAAAGAGGCCATTCACATCCTGAGTGGGACAGAATGGATTGGTGTGATATTTCATCATGATACTCATAATGTGGGCCTGCAGCTGTAGCCCTGTGGCATCTGATCCCGTCAGATCTTGGAAGCTAAGCAGGGTCGGGCCTGGTTAGTACCTGGATGGGAGACCGCCTGGGAACACCAGAAGCTGTAGGCTTGGGAGAAGGACCTGGCAACCCCCTCCCAAAAATCAATCTGCCATTGAAAACCCTATGAACAGCAGAGAAGCACTGACAATAG
>VMDO01017480.1:0-44790 GCA_007922755.1 Pedetes capensis | reverse complement strand
CAACAGATTTGGAAAACAGCTACTTGGCCAACTGACTGGAAGAGATCCATATTTGTGCCTATTCCCAAAAAAGGGGATCCAACTGAATGTGCAAACTATCAGACAATATCATTAATATCACACACCAGCAAAATTCTACTAAAGATCATTCAGAAGCGACTGCAGCAGTATATAGACAGGGAATTACTGGAAAATCAAGTGGGATTCAGAAGAGGGCGGGGAACCAGGGACATCATTGCTGATGTCAGGTGGATATTAGCTGAAAGCAGAGAATATCAGAAAGATGTCTATCTATGTTTTATTGACTACGCAAAAGCATTTGATTGTGTGGATCATAACAAATTATGGGTAACACTTCGGAAAATGGGAATACCAGAACACCTGATTGTGCTCATGAGAAATCTGTACATGAACCAGGAGGCAGTTGTTCGAATAGAACAAGGAAACACTGAGTGGTTTAAAGTTGAGAAATGTGTGCGTCAGGGCTGTATACTTTCACCCTATCTCTTCAATTTATATGCTGAGCAAATAATCCGAGAAGCTGGACTTTATGAGAAAGAACGTGGCATCAAGATTGGAGGAAGACTCATTAACAACCTGCATTATGCAGATGACACCACTCTGCTTGCTGAAAGTGAAGAAGATTTAAAACATTTACTGATGAAGATCAAAGATCATAGCCTTCAATATGGGTTACGACTAAACATCAACAACACAAAAATCTTTACAACTGGGTCAGCACACAACTTCACAATAAATGGAGAAAAGATTGAGGTTGTCCAAGACTTTGCTTTATTTGGCTCTATAATCAACACCCGTGGAAGCAGCAGTCAAGAAATCAAAAGACACATTGCTCTAGGAAAAGCTGTGGCAAAAGATCTCTTTAGAGTATTGAAAAGCAAAGATGTCGCATTGAAGACGAAGGTGCATCTGACTCATGCCATGGTATTTTTAGTCGCATCATATGGTTGTGAAAGCTGGACATTGAACAAGAGAGACAAAGAAAGAATTGATGCTTTTGAATTGTGGTGCTGGAGACATCTATTGAATATACCATGGATTGCCAAAAGAACCAACAAATCTGTTTTAGAAGAAGTGCAACCAGAGTGCTCCTTGGAAGCAAGAATGGCCAAACTGCATCTTACATATTTCGGACATGTAGTCAGGAGAGGTCAATCCCTGGAGAAGGACATCATGTTTGGGAAAGTGGCAGGTCAACGCAAAAGAGGAAAACCCTCCACCAGATGGATTGACACAGTGTCTGCAACAGTTGGCTTAAACATAAATAAGATCATTTGCCTGGCACAGAATCGGGAAGTGTTTCGATCTGCTGTACATAGGGTCGCTATGAGACTCGACTCAACAGCACCTAACAACAACAACAACAACAACTTGAATATTAAGATTTTTCTTAAGATTAAATCGATTCCACAAGTTCTCTGGAATAATAAGTAGGTAAGATCAAGGTAATATTTTTATTTTTCCTGGGGATTAAACGTGGGACCTTGAGCATGCTGACCACAAGCTCTACCACTGAACTATATCCCAGTCCCAAAGGTTGTTTTTTTGTTTATTGCAGTACAGGAAATTAAACCCATCATGGTAATATTTTTAGAGGAAGAAATTGCCCAACCAGGTACTAAAATGTAATATGAAGATAAAGTAACAGTGTGATACTGGCCATAAAATGTTAGAAAACAACAAGGGAAAGAATTAAGAACTATCATTGTAAAAATTACAGAACTCAAACATCTAATAAAATTAAGAGGAAAAAACAAAAATGGGAAGTATTTTTATTGTGACCAAATCAGTCCTTAACTCACATCTTGTGTAAAAGAGGCCACAGTCCAGGAGGGAAAAAATGAGCAAAGTACATGAAAGTTTATTCACATAAACACAGATGGTCAATATACATGTGGATAATTTTCATCCTCACCGGTATTTTAAAATGCCAGTCCAGCCAGACAAGGTGGCACATGTCTGTAATGCCAGCAACTTGGGAGGCTAAGGAAGGAGGCTAAAAGTGGCCTATGTAACTTATGTAATTTGTCTCAAAATAAAGTAAAAGATGGGTTAGGGGTGCAGCTCAGTGATAGTTTGCAAAGCATGCATGAGCCTCTTGGGTTCAACTCCCCAGTATATAGATTAAAAAAAAAAAAATCCAAGATGAAGTGTAGCTCGGTGGTAGTGTATGCTTCACATGTGCAAGGCCCTGGTTTTAATCTTCACATACACACAAAAAACTAACCTGAAAGCCAGGGTTTGAATGGCCACTCCTGCCCTGCTGGTGTGAGTACAAGATACTATTAACTTCTGTGATGTGTACAAATATTGTGTATAATAGGGAAAGCTTGTTGATAGTAGCTAAGAAGACATAATTAGGGAAGCTGGAGGAATAGCTCAGTGGTAGAGCACTTGCCTAGTACACTTGAGGCCCTGAGTTCCTTTCCCCAACACTGCAAAGAAAAGAACAGAAAAAGTCGTGTCCTGTGTAAGAAGTAATATGAGAAATGTGTAAAGCTACAGGTCAGCCTAAATATGAACAACTACTTTTCAATTATGTTAGATTCTGGTAACACCTTTGATTAAAATTAAGACTCTGCTCCCACCATGCTGTGTTCCCTGCATAATAAATATCATCTCTTTGGCAGATTAAAATTATTATGAGATTAGAATTACCATGTTACTCTGCAGAAAGAAATCAATTGAAAAAAATTATTCACTTGGTTTATCCAGAGGTGTCTCCTCTGTGTGACCTAAAGCAGCTCTGATGGATGTCATGTCTAAAGAAAATCTATGAGAAACTAAAAATGTGAACTGAGAGATTTGAGCAGCTTCCTTTATTATCTTTAGAAATGATGAGATATCCATCTTTCTTGTCTAACTTTGCCTTTTTTGCTTCTGTTCCCTTTGTAGTATGTGCCAAGTGCTCTTTGCTGCCCCAGCAGAGCCAGTATCCTGACAGGGAAGTACCCACACAATCATCACGTTGTTAATAACACTTTGGAAGGAAACTGCAGTAGCACGTCTTGGCAGAAGATCCAAGAGCCAAATACTTTCCCAGCGATTCTCAGATTAATGTGTGGGTATCAGACCTTTTTTGCAGGGAAATATTTAAATGAGGTATGTTCAGTGATCTGTTCCTTTCTCTTTTTTTCCTTATGACAGCTTTTTAAATGTGAATTAGTTTCGGTTAATGTTTTCATTAGTATCAATTCAAGTCATGTTATTTAAGGATTTTTGGTGTAGTTTTACCTAATCTACCCACTAATTATATGAGCATATTTATGTGATTTAGGTACTGTAGTTATTCGTTCCTTAAATAGTCCCAGAAGCATTTATTCAAAAATTTTCCTGAGCCGGGCGCGGTGGCGCACGCCTATAATCCCATTGGCTTGGGAGGCGGAGGTGGGAGGATCAAAAGTTCGAGACCAGAGGCAGTCTGCGTAATTTAGCGAGACCCTGTCTCAAACCAGCACTTGCAGAGCATGCAAGTGCCAGGCCCTGGGTCCAACATCCCAGGATGGCAAAAAAAAAAAAAAAATTTTCCTGAGACTGCTGCTGTCTGCTGCATCTTCCCTATTTTCCTCAGGAATACTGCTTGTCATGTGGCTGTTGCAGTATTTTTGTTGCTGTTTTCCCCTTAATCAGGATCTGAGTAAGGAATTGTTTCCTCTTAGATTCTATCCTCGGATTTCTTAGAATCTTTTCTGAATTATAACAACTTAATGCTCCACTCATTTTCTGACCTGAAAAGTGAGAAAAGACTCAAGAGATTTTGATAAAGGAAAAACACCCAGAGCCTGGCAGTCAGGCCATTAAAGCAAATGGCCCAGAGGTTAGTGTGCTGGTCTCATAGGTCTGGATGGGGTGGTACCTCGTTGTAACCAGCCAAGCCAAGTTTCTTCGCCCTAAATCCACCACATGGGCCTTAGCTTTTAGTCAAAGTCTATCCTTAAAGGAAATAGTGTATTTGGGGGTGTTTGGAGTTATTGCTTATAAATTGGGATGCAAGACAAAGAGAAGGTGTACATTTTCTTATATACTTTGTCTGTAGTTGCTAGAAGGCTTAACATCTGATCTGAATTTTCAGTTGGTTTGAAGAAAGATGAGTCAGTTTGAAAGAATCATGAGAAGTACGAAGTGTGGAGTTGTGGGGTTGGGAGTAGACCATAAAGGGAACTTATGGTAATTTACACATTGAAGGTCATCTGATGTGTATATAAAATTAGAAACCTTCTAAATTACAGAAATACAGTCCTCAAGGATTTAAATCTGCCATAAATGAGCAGTACTAAATTTTGTTGAGATAAAGTGGGAGCATTTTGTGGTCCCTTCACTTATTTCATCAGATAAGTTGAGCTTTAAAAGTAGATTTCCTCAGGACAAGTAAAGTAGTAAACTGATAGTCTGTTATCGTGGAGGCTGTAGTCCACAGGTCAGTTAGACTATTCCATAGCTCAGTATTCACCCCATGAATGGGTCGCATGAGGTAGGCCACGTGGAGTGTTTCTGTAGCGGGCTAGATAGTAAATGTCTTTACAGTTCACATATCTCTGTTGTAGCTATGTGATGCTGCCATTATAGAATGAAGGAAGCTATAGAGTCTGCATAAGTGAATGAGCTCTTTCAAATAAAACTCTTACCATTGTCAAAATTTGAATTTCATGTAACTATCATGTTTCACAAAATATTTTGTTGTTTTGTACATTTAAATGGTTAAATTCTAAGGATACTGGCCATACAAAACAGTTGGCAGGCCAGATTTGGCCCAGTGGCCATAGTTTACCAACTCCTGCTTAAGAAATACCTCAGGAGGAGGAAGGTAATAAAAGGGCAAGGGGGAAGTTATCGTGAACAATGTATAATGAACTCATGTATGGGGATTTCATAATAAGACTCATTAAGTTGTACATTAAAAATTACTAATAAAAATTTTAAAAGTTCCTTGGATTATAGAGTTCTTTACTTTTTGATTAGTTTATGTATTTGAGGAAATTGAGCAGCCTGTTATGTTTTAGGCACTGGTATAATAGAGTCTGAGTTTCCTGTTAATGGCTAGTCATGTCTAAGGAGTTTAGATGCCCTACGTGTCTTGTCTTTTCAGTATGGAGCCCCAGACGCAGGTGGACTAGAGCATGTTCCTCTGGGCTGGAGTTACTGGTATGCTTTGGTGAGTGATTATTGAAATCAGTGACAAATAGACACAGCTCTACAGATGCACTATGTTTACTCTGTAGTTTAGCTCTGATACTGACTTAAAACAGTCACAAAGAAAAAAAAATTATCTCCTTAAAGTCTATTGACTGAATCACTCCTTTCTGAGGTGCTTTCCTTGCATTACAAGGGATTAGCAATGTAGTTTACTGTTCTTTCTAATCTACTTCTGGTTTTTAAGCTGGGACAAATTATTGAAACTATGCCAATCATTGATGAAACCCTTGTCAAAAAATCCAGTTGCTATTGACTTGAATAATTGCCTTTTCATGTCTTACCACTGTTTAAATAGCAGAATTTATTCCAGCATGGGTTCAGACTTTTAATTCATGTGCTGGCCTCATAACAAATTTTCCTTTCCTCTTTTAAACAGGAGAAGAATTCTAAATACTATAATTATACTCTCTCTATCAACGGGAAGGCACGGAAACACGGTGAAAACTATAGTGTGGACTACCTGACAGATGTTCTGGTGAGTTGCTGAAGCTCTGTAGCTCTGGCCCTGCAAGTTTGGCTCACATTTGATTGA
Source organism: Pedetes capensis (assembly GCA_007922755.1). Classification (NCBI taxonomy): domain Eukaryota; kingdom Metazoa; phylum Chordata; class Mammalia; order Rodentia; family Pedetidae; genus Pedetes; species Pedetes capensis. The sequence goes on along the minus strand of VMDO01017480.1, from coordinate 39,044 downwards.
AAACTCTGTTGGAAAACCTCTACTGTTGTTTGTATCAGGTAACATAAATGGATAATGACTTGGTCTAACTCCCAAAATATTTCCAGGTGATTAAAAACTCCTGAGGGTGTTTTTCTTTGTTTACATAAGCCAGGCTCAGATCTAATGTTCTTGAAATTCTAGTAAAAAAATCCTTTTTCCAAAGGATAATCTATAAGACTATAGAGACCACTTTGTAGACATTTTCTCTTGAGCCTGGTTTTATTCACAGGCTGCAAGACAGCAGCTTCACAGGCCTTAATGTGGGTGGAGGCAGAGGGATATGGGAGTTCTTGGAGTATTGTGTGTGTGTGTGCGTGTGTGTGTGTGTGTGTGTGTGTGTGTGTGTGTGTGTGTACATACAAATTACTAAAGTCATATGCGACCTTCCTGTCCGAAAGTGTTTTTAGAGGAAAACTTCCTTAGGGCATTCGTTCACCAAGTAGTTCAGCATCTAGCATAGCAAGTGTTGAACATTAAGCAGTGTTTGATTCTGTGGAAGGTAACTTTCTCATGGCAAGAGATTTCATGTATGTTGTATGTATGTAGATGTGTACACACATTCATTTATTTCATGAGATGGTGATCAGTTAGAGAAATAAGAAAGTGATATTTAGGTAACATCTAAGCAGAAACCTGAAGGAGGTGAGAGTGATGAGTATAGATCAGGCGAAAGAGTGCCATAGCCAGAGGGAACAGTAAGTGTGAAGGCCTCGATCTAGTGGGAGTGTGCCTGACAAACACCACAGGAAGCTATAGGGCTGGAATAAAGTAAGTGGGTAGGTGGGTAGTAGGACATAGATACCTTCAGTGTCTTTTGAGTTCATGTTGGGAATAAATGGAAGTATAAATCAACTAGAACAATGAAAAAACAGCATGCATGCAGGAGGTTTTCACTTTCATAGAACATCTCCAGATAAGCAAATGAAAAATATGAAGGCCATATAAATTAAAGCCCTGATGTGAGGTATTTGAGTGGGTAGGCTTGGTTTTGTAAGGTTAAAGTACCTTAATCCACCTTTCTCACTATTTAGAATTAGATTAAGGATTTCTGCATTTCTTAAAAACATTCATTAAGGCATCAAATGTCTGTACTCTAAGCTTCACTAATGCAAGTTCATACTACAGTAGCCAAATTAGTATTTACTTCCATATGAGTAACACAAGTTTCTAGATCATGTAAAGTCAAGGTGTCGATTGCCTTCACCCCCTCTCTGCCCCAGTACATGTGGTTTGAACCCAGGGCCTCATGCATACTTTGCATGTGCTCTACCACTGAGCTGTGCTCTCTTTTTTATTGTGTATCTTGAGATAGTTTTGCTGAGTTACTCAGGCTGAGTCTGGCCTCAGATTTGCAATCCTTCCTCCGCTTCCTGAGTTGCTTGGATTATAGATGTGTACCACTGTGCCTGGCTTCCGTTGCTTTCTTATGATTCTATGGTTTTCAGTTTAAGTGTTGCCTAAATCCACATATATTATCCCAACAGCATGCTTGCACATGACCATAAGATCATGTGCTAATATTAACAGCTAATATGACCCTGTACTTCCTGGCCACCACAGGACATTTATTCACTGAATATTCAGTTATTGGGTAGAATAGAAAATGACAAATCTTTGTATGTGTCAGGCTAATGTCTCCCTGGACTTCTTGGACTACAAGTCCAACTCTGAGCCATTCTTCATGATGATCTCCACTCCAGCACCTCATTCACCTTGGATAGCTGCACCTCAGTACCAGAAATCTTTCCAGAATGTCTTTGCACCAAGAAACAAGAACTTCAATGTCCACGGAACGGTAGGCTCTACTAACTCTTAAATTAAGCCATACTCGGTATAACTAGTTGTCTAATGTACGGGTCATGTATTGGGTTTTCTTTCAAGATCTCTTAGAGGTAATATTGTACCTGCCCCTAGGATGACAGATAGTATAAACTTGCCTCACTGGTATAGATAAGGTTCCTGCCACACCTCCAGTGAGCAGATGGAGAGTCCACAGGGATTGGAAATGGACGCCATCTCTCCTGATTTCAGAAGCGCCCCTTAGGTTCTCCCAGTAACCTCTGACTAGCCCTCTTCTGTCCTGGTGGTAGCTGAGACATGTTCCTGGGGACTGAGCTGTGCCTGCAGCAGCTTTGCCTGGGGACTTTTGCTGGCCCAAGGGATAGGAAGAAAGTGGTGCAGTGCAGTGTGGCTGGGAAGGAAATTGATTGGAAAAAATGAGTTGGCACAGGTGACACAATTAGAGGCCACACACCCCAAATATTTGCCTCATGTACCAGTAAACTTTGCCTTTTTCTAAGTTTTGCCTAAAAAGTTACTCCATTGCCCTGTTTTCCTGCCCAAGGTATTGGTTACCTGAGATCCCCAGGAAAAATCCTATCACAGCAGTTTTCCTAAAACTACTCGTGCAGTTCTGCAGGGTCTTTATCATTTAAATAAGTTGTTTTTAACAAAAATAAAAATCCCCATACATTGTTAATTGTCTCCTGTCCACAAAACTCTTGAACTACCATCTCCCAAACTATGTCCTGAAAGTGTTCTTTAGTTAATAGGTCATACTTCCCTTGATATAGTGCATAAGCAGTTCCCTGGTTCAAAGAGAGAAGGTCTCCAGTGCCTTGCATCTGCCACCCAACAATGATAATGCTTATAAAAAAGAATTATGGCCGGGCACAGTGGTGCACGTCTGTAATCCCAGCGACTCGGAAAGCAGAGGCAGGAGGATTGCAAGTTCAAGACCAGAGGCAGTCTGTGTAATTTAGTGACACCCTGTCTCAAAAACTGAAAAAATGGGATGGAGGTGCAGCTCAGTGGTACAGCACTTGCAAAGGATGCAAGTGCAAGGCCCTGGGTTCAACCCCCAGCACTGCCAAAAAATAAAAATTAAAAAAATTTTTTAAAAAAAAACAGAATTATGTTGTAGGAAGAGTGAGTCTTGAAGTCAGTCCCCCAAGTACTGATTTCTAGCTGTGAAGTGAGCAAGATGTTTTACACCTTTCTTTCTAAAACGGGAGATCCTGTTCCTTTATATGACTACTGTAAGGATTTGAGTACATAGAAACCTCCAGCATATTGCCTCCCATACTGTAAGCACGTGCTTGTTAAATACAGTTTTGAAGCGGAGTAAACTGGGCTTTAAACTAGAGGGCTGTTCTCAATTTGTGTTCCAAAGGAGTTAACAGAAGTTACCATGACTGTTAGGAAACTTCAGGTTGAATAAATTACTCAGCTGCAGGACTTTTCAGCCTTATATGTGGTATAATGTGAATTTCCAGCAGGAGCAAATGTTTTATAGCATTTCTTAAACTTATTAACTAAAGAACATTTTGAGGAACATAGTTTGGGAGATAGCAGAGTTTTCTGAATAGGCAGGAAAGAATAGGGGAATATTTTTGTTGTTAAAAATATGACTTAGTGCTGGGCGCGATGACTCATGCCTTTAATTCCAGCAATTTAGGAGACAGGCAGGAGGATCGTGAGTTCAAGTTCAGAAGCAGCCTGTGTAACCTGGCAAGACCCTGTCTCAAGATAAAAAGTAGAAAAACAGGCTGAGGGTGAAGCCCAGCAGCAAAGAATTTGCGAAGTATTAAAAAAAGAGAGAGAGAGAGAGAAGACTTATTTGTTTATATGAAAAGACCCTTCAGGTTTGGGCTTGAGATTTAGAAGATTGCTATGTTAAAAATTTTTCCCAGAGTGATTAATATCTTAGGTAGGAAAATAGAGGGCAGTGGAATGAGGTTGCAGGCAAAAGTTGAAGAAAGGTAAAGTTACCCATTTGTAGTTGTAGTAGATAGAAGATCAAAGTTGTAAATTTAATCTCATTTTAGCAGTTTCCCAATGATATTCACTAAAGCCTCTTATTAATGCTAACAGACGAGGCAAGGTGTTTATAGTTCAAAAGGTGGTGGGAAGCTGATAGTGATGGAGGGGAGAAGGTCTGACATTGCTTAAACAGGTTCCAGTTAGTTCCTTTTTGCTAAAATTTGAAATGACTATTTTCAATCATCTACTCTAGTAATATAGTTTGACTATGGCAACTTGGAATTAACCTTTTTTTCTAAATTTTAGAACAAGCACTGGTTAATTAGACAAGCCAAGACTCCAATGACTAACTCTTCAGTACAGTTTTTGGATAATACATTTAGGAAAAGGTAAGGGCTGCTGGTACTTTCTTAGTTTGAATGATTTTGAGGACAAGGGATGACGCCATGCTGTTATCTATGAAGCAAAAAATAGGGAAGCAAGTCAGTGGGCCAGATGTCTTGGGGCATTTGCCACCTCAGAAGCAGCCAGACATTCCTTTATATTCAGATGTTTGAGGTGGCCTTTGGACTTAAGGACTGAACTATCTTTTTAGGATTTCTTAAAAACTATTACAAACTTTTAACCATTTGATTGAAAATGTTTCCCTATGTTTAAAGAAAATTTCACTTAGTGAGAAATCAGCCCAAATATTGAGCAAAATATTTGCATTTTCTGTTTGGAATTTTCAAGAAATTTTCTAAGTCAGTGTTTAAAAATCCATTGTTTTCTCTTAGTCTGTATGTAGTTTAGACCAGAAGTCAGCACATTTTTTCTATAGGGCTAGATAATAAAGATAAATACTGTGAACTTGCGGGGTTTCTATTGTGTCACAACTACTCAGCTTGCTGTTGTAGCACAAAAGAAACCCTAGACAATATGTTGGGAGAAGGACCTGGCAACCCCTCCCAAAAATCAATCTGCCATTGAAAACCCTATGCACAGCAGAGAAGCACTGACCATAGTGTTTCCCCTGTTGTACAGAGGGTCGCTATGAGTCGGATACCGACTCGACGGCACCTAACAACAACAACAAGACAGTATGTAAATGACTAAGCATTGCTGCATGCCAATAAAACTTTATAAAAATATCTTGTAATCTTTGGCCCACTATCCATAATGTGCAATGCCTAGTTTAGACTATTTAACACTATTGCAGCACAGATTTGAATTAATCTGTAGTAATCTATACCGAATTGGCAACTTTCCCTTCTAATTATCTCTCTCATCACCAGTGACTGTAAAAATAAAACTAATTGGTTATTAAAAGCCTGGCTTATTTCTTTGGAAACAATTAATTTTGAAATGAACTATGTTTAGGAATTTACTTTCTTTTTTTCTTTTTTTTTTCCTTTGGCAGTTCATGGGAGTTTAACAAAGGGCTTTGTGCATACTAGGAGAGTGTTCTATCACTGAGCTGCACCCTTTTTTGCTGTTAATTTTTGAGACAAGGTCTCACTATGTTGTTCAGGCTGCCTCTAACCTCAAACTCTAGGTCCTCCAGCCTCAGCCTCTGAGTTGCTTGGATTATAGTGTGTGGCACCTGGCTGTGGTTCTGGAATTTTCGAATCTGTTTTTTGGAGTGACAGGGTCTAGGGGACAGAGTTGGGGTGTCAGCATTTGGTGTTGAGTTTTTGTTTTTTTATGGGGGAAGTGTTTGTCAAGATAGTGATACCTCAGCCATTGCCTCTGAAGTTCCATTTCTACCCTCTATTCCCATCCAGGTGGCAAACTCTGCTCTCAGTTGATGACCTTGTGGAGAAATTGGTCAAGAGATTGGACTTCACTGGGGAGCTCGACAACACATACATCTTTTATACCTCAGACAATGGCTATCACACAGGTGATAGGCAGGGTTGGATACTCCTATCATCTTTGAGAATAAATCTTTCTTTTTCCACCCAACCAGTAACCCTGGCAGGAATTCTAGTGATTGTAAAGCTGTGTCCTTGCTAGAGGGAGGGTCTTGCCTTCAAGACCCCTCAGGTTGGAGGGTTTCCCACTTGAGAAACCAGGTTTCATGATTTGCTAGTTCATATGTCAAACTTCAGAGCAGGAGCAGAGAGTTAGTTTGAAGGGTTGAGAACAGGCTTTATGGATTCTGGAGAGGAAAATGAAGAGAAGGCTGTCTTTCAGGAAAAACTCTCTTGCTAAGTGTTAGAATTAGTTTTTTTCGGCATTTTTGCTTTTTGAAACTAGTGTGAGTGAGCTCCATGTCTTTGACTTTCACCCTTTCTACTTAGACAGACCATCTGTAGTTAAAAAGGAGTGTTTTCTTCTTTCTCTGTCTATAAATTTCTACTTTAATTAACTTGAGACTTGCTTACATAGAAACAGATTGATTAGGCATTTAATGTAATGTTAAACATTAATATGTTTAAACACTCAGAGTACAGACTATTATGACTGGGCACCGTAGTATGCACCTGTAGTCCCAGCTACTCAGGAGGCTGAGGCAGGAGGATTACTTGATCCTAGGATTTTGAGCCCATCCTTTGACGACATAGTAAGACCCTGTCTCTTTTAAACAACAGCTATTAACAACAACAAAAAAAAAAAAAAAAAAAAAAACTAGTAAAATAACCCCCTGTTATTCTGATCAGATTTTCAGTTGCATATAGCTAGTCTTTTAAATTCTTCCTGCCTGCCCCTTGTTATTGTTTTGATTTTGCTAAATTTTAAAGCAACTCCTAGACATGTGATTCCACATCACCACCCATATGCATCTAATTTATTATGTATTGTGATCTAGACAAAATCTACCCACAACCTTTAGTTTGTAGGTCTCCTAAGTCTCACTTGTTGTAATGTCACTTGCTACCTGTTTACTGGGAAAAATGGACCTTTGTCCCTTAGGGTGTCTCACATTCTGTATTTGGATAATTACTATCTTGTGAGGCCTTTACTTGTTCACCTCTACTCAGCATTTCCTGTAGATTAGCAGTGGGATCTAGAGGCCTGGTAGAAATTAGCATTTTCAGGCAAGAAGGTTCTTCAATGGTGCTCTTGTGTCAGGAGGCCCCTAATGTCAGAATGCCAGTGTTGATGGATCAGATGGTTTCAGCCTAAGCCTTTCTGTCATTGAAATTCTCCTTGATAATTATTGCTTAAATTCATTGTTCCCTCAAATTAAAATCACAAAATGTTTACTTCATAACTACATGTGTTAGTTGGAGTTCCTCAGAAAAACCTCCTCTCATCAGGTATTTAGTCATCTTGAGCTGCAATTCATTCAAAAAAAGGAGGATAGATGTTTTTTCCCTTTATTTGGCAGTGTTTGGGGTAACCTCATTCAGCTATGATCAGGTTGAGTACCATGCATACATGTTGACATATTTGGTTTTTAGTCCTTTCCAGTCATCATTTTTGCTCACTGCATAGATCAGGAAGTCCCTTCTAGTTATTTTTCTGAAGAGAATGAACTCATTGCTTTTCCTCCCTTTAATAATAAGAGATTCAGGCAAATTTAAGCTTTCTGTTAAAATACCAGAATTAGAATGAAATCTTTTTCATTTTTGCTACTGATTTAAATGAATGAAGCAAAGTATGAGTTACCGTTAGTACAAGTTAGTCTGTCTGGGCCCCGTCTTTAATTCATGCATTTTGTTTTCAGGACAGTTTTCTTTGCCAATAGACAAAAGACAGCTGTATGAGTTTGATATCAAAGTTCCACTATTGGTTCGAGGGCCTGGGATCAAACCAAATCAGACAAGCAAGGTAGGTGCCTGACTGTGGAGCTGATACTGTGTCAGGTCGGCAATTGCTGGAGAGAATAAGGCTGTTCCTCCTGAGGGGGTACTGCTCAGGTTTTGCCTCCTATGAGAATGAAAGCTGAGCTGTGTAAGATCTCATGTGTTCTTGAGCCTTGGAAAGAGTGATTGGTGTAACTTTTGTTGTTGTTGTTGTTGTTTTTAAATACTAGAGGGTTGAACCCAGGGCCTCACACTTATATCGCAATTACTGTATCACTGAGCTGTACCCCTAGTTACTTTTTTACTGTGAGACTATGTCTTGCTAAATTCCACAGGCCTCCTCTGGCCTTGAACTTCGATCCTCCTGCCTCTAACTCCCACGTTGCTGGAATTATAGCCAAGTGTCACCTCACTTGGCTTCCCACCATCCTCTATTAGATGTATTTCCTCCAGCGTACATATGGCATATCAGCTTATGTAGCTTTTGTCTTTTGAGACTAGACCTTTGTCCTGCACCAGTGGCTCTCAACAGAGGGTGCTCATCAAAATCACACTCTGAAATTGTGAAGAAACATGGTACACACTTAGGCAACATCCAAAAAGATTTTGATTGACTCACATGTGGAATAGGGGCCCAGCATCTGCTTTTCCTTTTAAGTTTAGATGATTCTGAGAGCCAGCCTGGTTTGATGTCCACTTTTCCAGAGGGCAGAGCTCCTCAGGCCTTGCTGTGTGTGAAGCCCCTTGAGTGTCTTATTAAAATACAGGTTCTGATTCTCCGTATCTGACCAGGTCATGTCAGCTGCTGGTGATGTCAGCTGCTGGTCTGACCTCACTAAGGATAAGGTTACAGAAGACACATTTCTGAGAATTTCCTTTTCCTGTTTGGGACTATTCCTTACTAAAGCTTTTCTGTTTCCCTGTTTCTCCCTCCTAGCACTGTCATTACTGTAATACATTCTTCTGCTATTATTTCCATTTGGTTTTCAGTGTCTCTTTCCAAACTTGGTACCTATCAGTGAGACACCTTGTTCCTGGAGCACTTACCTTCAAGCACTCAGGAGATAACTGATAGGCCTTTCCTAGTTATGTCTTCTCTCCTTTCTTATACCACATTTTCAGTTGCAGCTCTGTGAAACTAGTGAAAATGAGCACACATATAACAAGCTAAAACTGAAAAATGGGTTTCAAAAAGGGCCAGGCTTCCTGGGTATATTGGGTGCTTTGGTTTTATTTGGCGGTTTACTATTTACTTGTACTCACTGTCTCCCTTTCACTTATTTCCTATTAGAATGTGCTTGACACAATACTGTTAAAGTTCTCTCAGAAAGGTAAAATGACCTTCCTAACTCTTCTGTATTTTCTTCTGGTCTTAATACCCACATTACCAAAGTCAGTCACTTTCCACTACAAATTTCAGTGCCCTCTAAACAAGCCTCTTCTTTCAAGGGAGACAGAGAAATATGGAATGTCATTCGGGTTTTTTTTAGAGGTGGTACTTAAGGGTTTATCCCATGGTCTCACATGTACTTTGCAAGTGGTCTGCCACCAGGCTACACCCCCCCAGCCCATTTTTTATTTTTTATCTTGAGCCAGGGTCTCACTGAGTTACACAGGCTCCCTCTGACCTTGAATTCAAGATCCTCCTGCCTCTGCCTCCCAAGTCACTGCGACTACAGGTGTGAGCCACTGCGCCCAGCTAGTTGTTAAATCTTAAATGTGTTTTATTGAGGTTGGCATTTAGAGCTGAGTGTGGAGACTGTTGTTGTTAGATGCCGTCTAGTCGTGTCCAACTCATAGCGATGCTTATAGGGTTTTCAATGGCTGATTGTTTCGGGATTGCCTCGGGAGTGGGTTTCCACATCCTTCTCCCATTTTTGTGGTGCTGGGAATCGAACTCGGGACCTCAGAGACTGCAGAGCAACACTCTACCAATTGAGCTAAATCCCAGCCCTGTGGAGACCCTATCAGCAGCATATTCATTTCTTAGAAACTGGGGTGCTGGGGCCACATACACAGTGTGAAAGAGGAGCATGAAGGAGAACATGATGAAATATGTGAGCCAGCTTCCTGGGGAACAAACTGTTCCTCCTTTTTTTCAAGTTAACAGTGCCATCTAAATCTTAAAATTGAAAACTTCATCTTCTCTAAATGAAGGCAGCATTTGTACCAAGCTGCTTTACTTCCTGAGTGAACCATCTTCATCTGAATGAAGCCTAGTTTCTCAAAGCTGTTTCAACAGTAACAACTTGCATTTATTGAGTGCTTAATGTTGATAGGTGCTATTCTAAGTGCATTACCTCAGTCAACTCCTGTAATCTTCATAAATCTTAAGAGAGAGATGCTATTCCCATCTCCCAGATGAGGAAATTGAAGTACAGAAGTTAATTGGTTTGCCAAAGAACTCCTAGATAAATATGTTTGAACTGAGTGGGCTGACTCTGAAGTCCATTCCCTTAACCATGACACTGGAGGTCTGTCAACAGGCATTTATTATGTATCTTTTCTGCTGATGCTGCACACCAACATCCAGGGATGGAATAAGGAGCAAGGGGGGATCAGGGCTTAGATTCCTGTGTCAGCGAGAGCCAGGTGTTTCAGGTGGCTGTCAGTGAAGACCTCTGCAGTATTTGAGCAGAGACGTGGATATTGAGAAGGCCAGAATCACAACAGGCCTGTGGGAAGAGCATTCAGACCAGAGCAGTAACTAAGAAGGCACCGATGTTGGAATGTGCTAGGCTAATACAGGGGGCAGGAGGCAGCGTTTGTACCAAACTGCTTTCCCTTCCCGGGTGAAGCATCTCTGACCTGGTGGCCTGATGAGACTCACTGGTTTTGGCTTGAACACTCACCTCAGAGCCCTTCACCTGGCCGGCTTCCTTGTCCTTTAGGACTTTGGCTTCAGGCACCCCCTGAGCAATCATTTCACACACCTGCCCTACGTGGGGTGGGTGCCCTTCCTTTGTGTTCCCAGCTGGCCTCACACATACAGATGCTGTGGGTCTTTTTACTCCAGGATGTCCTAGGAAAGAGGAACTGTCTAGACTTAGACCCAGGCCTTTGCTTACCCTAGGTGACATCTGTGTTGAAGGGATTTACCAAGGTATACTAAGTAGCAGAACTAGGACTGACGGTCAACAATGTCTCATCTCAAAATGCATATTTTATCACAATGCTGTGCTGACAGGTGTAGTTGGAGAAGTGTAAAGTAACTCAGCTCTCGTGTAGCCCAGAAAACATCAAGGGAACATGTTCATCGTGTGTTGGCAGCAGTTGTCTCTGGGCCAGTGGTTCTGTGTGGATGGCACAGGGTTGTGTATTGGGCATAATGAGGGGAGCTGTCAGCAGCCTGCCAGCCAGTGCAGCTTATGTTTGGCTGACCTGTGGACTTAGCTATGTGCTGGCTATTTGGGAGCAGAAGCAGGTGGTATGTGTGGATGCCAAAAATTGGCTGGAGCTTTCATCTCTGGCTAGACATTAACTTAGCTCTAAACTTGGTGTTGCTAGTTCTTCAAAAACCCTTTTAAATAGGAAAAAGTCAGTAGGAAATCTAGAATGACAGAGCATGGTCCAGGAGAGCTAGAACAGAACTGGGAGTCAGGAATATTGCTCATTGGTTTTAAGACTTTGAACAACGTAGGTGGGTGCAGTGGTGACACCTGTAATCCAGCAGTTCGGGAGGTGGAGGTGGAAGGATCAGAGCTTCCAGGCCAGAGGCAGCCTGCATAATTTAGCAAGACCCTGTCTCAAGATACCAATAAATCTTGGGCTGGGGGAGCAGCCCAGTGGTAGAGCACTTGTAAATTATATGTGAGGCCCTGGGTTCAACCCTGAAATACTGCCAAAAAAAAAAAAAAAGACTGAACAAGGTAAGGCTTGCTTTCTGTAGTCATGAAATTGGGAGGATGCTATGTTTCCATTCTCAAGTGTAACTGAGGGACACCCTGGTTCCTTATTGGGGAAGCTAGGGCTGAGGGCAGATCAGCTGAGGCAGCCCAAGATACAGGGGTTCTTTGCGTAAGCACTTACAGGGAATTCCACCAAGTGAATCCTGGGGCTGCCTTCTGCTGTGCTTTGAGTATTATCTTTGATGGCCCTGCATGAATTTTTAACATCAGAGCTTAAGGGTTTGTTTGGAAACCTGATGCGTTTGCCCGAGAGCCTATGCCCTTGTTCCTTTCAGTAATTACGCAGCACGGTTACTCTTTCAGAGCTAAAAATGGAGTCAAGGCATGGTATCCCTTGATTTTATACCCCAGAGTTTCCTGGGAGCTTCTATTTGATCAGAATTTCTATGTACTTGAATCCCAACAGCATTATCAAACCAAGACTATGATGTATGAAGTTATTTTTGGTCTCATGAAAGCTTTTTCTATTCCAATCTGTAAATAAATCCTCAAGTTAAAAATTTGATGATGAAAGCAGTACCCTTCTAGGAACTTAGAACCCTGATGTTTAAAGAGTCATTACTATCATGATCCATAGAATCCTTCTAATGCTTGCTTGTGTAAAATAAGATGTCAATATAATTCTCCTGAATTTTTACTTATACTCAGTGTCCATGAAAAGTCTCTCATCTCCAGATAGAGTATGCAGATTATGAGACTGACTTTACTTGGGCAAAATCTTACATTTAAAGAAGATACAATAATTGTTACCTAGGAAGAAAGAGTCGTGGGATGATGTGTTACTTGTGCCAAATCTCAGTGACTCTTAATTTATACTAGAAGTTACAGGCCGTTCCATTGAGCCAAACACCATTAGAAAGAATGTCCCTTCAGCTGGGTGCAGTGGCTCACACCTGTAATCCCAGTGACCCAGGAGGTGGAGGCAGGAAGATCATGAGTTCAAGGCCAGAGGCAGCCTGCATAATTTAGCCAGACTCTGCCTCAAAATAAAAAGTAAAAAGGGGGTCCGGGGGTATAGCTCAGTGGTAGCACACTGGCAGAGCATGTGTGAGACCTTGGGTTCAGCTTCCCAGTACTGGGGGCAGGAGGACAAAATAACTCTCATCATATAGCTGCAAGTTCTTGAGGCAATTTTTGGTGAGATTGGCAATCACTATTTGGTATTTGTGTGAGTCTTACCTTGATAATTATCCTTTTTCTTGTAAAACTGCCTTAACCATGTTAGTAGTGCCGGTGGAACTGGCTTTACTCAGTCATGTTATGGTCTCTCTGGAGATCATGTTTCCATTAGTCTCCCTTCCCGTGGTCATCTCCCCCATATTTATACCCAGACTTGACGACTGTCTTCCAAACTGCTCAGTTTGCCTGGGGGGACTTGGAGTGAGGAAGTTGTTTCTAACAGAGGGTCTTGTGTACTCCCTGGAGACACAGCCCTGGTGAGTTTCTTAGTGACATATGGATGACCTCCCTCTGAATTGTCCTCACTGAATAGTAACTTCTGACAGCTGCAGAGATACACTAATTGATTCAGAGCCAGGATATGTATCACTCGCCCTCTGAGAGCCATCCTGGCTGTCAGGAAATCTGACTCCTGGTGAACAATGCTCTGAAGATGTTTTCTTGCCTTTGGTATCTGTACTTTTGGTTTTGTTTTTAAATTAAAAGTGGCAGAGTTAATTGGGTATTTTGTTTTTGTTTCTTTAGCTCCCCATGAGGCTACCTCAATCTAAGCTTTCTTCAAAATTTCAAGGACAATTATTTCTTTATAACAAAAGAGTTTTTCCAGTTACAACTGTTAACTTTGTTCCAGTTACTACTTATATTTCACTTCTTCATTTGTAAAATGGAAGTACTGCATCCTAGGATTGTGGTGAGGAATAAATAAGAACAAATCTCTGGCACAGACTGGTGGTCAATAAACTTCAGCTCTTACTTTTTCTCACTCCTCCCCTGTTGCCCGGGTGGATTGGCCTCATTCTGAGGCTTTCCCTAGCTTGTGACCAAGTGACTTCTAAGCCTGTGCTGAGGTTTTGTTTACACTTGTGCTGTCCACTGCAGTAGCCATCAGGCACAGTGGGTGCTGAGCACTTGAAATGTGGATAGCCCAGATTAAAATGTGCTATCATTATAAAATACCAGCTTTCAAAGACTTGGTTCAAGAACAGATGTTGTTGTTAGGTGCCCTGGAATCTGGTCTGACTCATAGCAACCCTCATAGGGTTTTCAGTGGTTGATTGTTTGGGGATTGTTTCGGGAGTGGACTACCACTTCCTTCTCCTAAAGAACAAGTGTAAAACCTCATTAATATTTTTATATTTGTTCCCTATTGGAATAGTAATATTTTTATATATCGAGTAAAATAACATATGATGAATTTCAGTTTAGTTGTAGAACATTTACATTTTACATATGTGGCCCCAATTATATTTATATTGAATTATGCTGGTTTTAGGTACTGTAGAAGCATTGTACACAGAAGAAAAACAATCTGATAAACCAAGAAAATAAGGCAAGGTATAAATGCAGAGATACTGTCTTTAATTTCTAGAATATTTGTTTTAAAACGTCTCTTTTGTACAATTTAAAGAAACTTTTGTTGATATATTGTTGGAATAAATTTCTTTTAGCATTCAAAGTCTGTTGCAAGGTTGAGCATGGTGGCCAGTGACTATAATCCCAGCACTTCAGTGGCTGAGGCAGGAAGTTAGCCTGGGCTACACAACAGAGACACAGTCTTAAATAAATAAATAAAGTGAGGCTCTGTTCCTTACTGATGGCTAACGGTGAAGGGGTATGTAATTGTGCCATTTATAGACTGTTGCCATCCCTGTCCACTGGTCTCCTGATGAGAATGAGTTGTAATAAGCACCTGTACAGTGGACAGGATGGCAAAAATATTTTTAGCAGTGTTATCACTTTGAAAAATTATAAAATGGGCTAATTATCCTCATTGGGGGTAAGACTTCAACCTATGTTAGCAGTTCATGTGATGTCAAATTTAGTGAATTAATCTGATCAAGTTGGAAAATACTATCTAAAATCATTAGCCTAACATTTTTCTCATTCATAACGAGGAAATCCCAAAGGAGTTTTTTTAAATGTTCTGATCAATAACAGTATAAGTAGAATAAATACAGAGGGTGCCAAAAAAAAAAAATGTATGCACATCTTGGGGCAAAAACTTTCCTTATTGCTGTTTTAAGAATGTGTGGTGTAGCCAGGCTTGGTAGCACATGCCTGAAATCCCAGTGATTTGGGAGGCTGAGGCAGGAGGATTGCAAGTTGAGGCCAGAGGCAGCCTGCATAACTTAGCAAGACCTTGACTCAAAAAAACAAGTGGGCAGGAAGTGCAACCTTGTGGTAGAGCACTTGCAAAGTGTGTGTGAGGCCCTGGGTTCAACCCCTAAGTACCATTAAAAAAAAAATGTTAGTGTTTTCATTTGATTAACACCATCTTTGAGCACCATCTTTAAACATCATAGAACACATTGCTACCATAATTCAACTTCAAAAAGTAATGCATAGATGACAGCTCTTAAAATGTGTGTACATTTTTTGACCCCACCAATATGTAACTTCCCAGAGACATATATTGTAAGGCTTATGAGTCTTTATCCTTTTTTTTTTTTAAGTCGAGTACATGAAACTTGTAAAATCAAAGTAAGAGTGGACTCCACAAAAGCTGGTAGTGAGTCCAGTTTGTTTCAGGTGGGTTGAGAAGAGAGCTTGGTATAGATGGGAAAGGAAAACAAGATCATTTTCTAGATGTTTGTTTTTTCCTCATTTTCATAGATGCTTGTTGCCAACATTGACTTGGGTCCTACTATTTTGGACATCGCTGGCTACAACCTAAATAAGACACAGATGGATGGGATGTCCTTACTGCCCATTTTGGTGAGTAGAACACCCTCATTGATCCTGAGCCAAAACTTTGAAATAAATTCAAGGTTATATAAAGTTTTAAAAAACTAAATCCTAAAGCTATTAAATTTGGGAGACAGTAGAATTTTTCCTCTTGTAGTGGGAAGGAATTTTCTAGAGGAGACGATCGAATAAACCACATGGAAACTTTAGCATTCTGTATCCTCCTCTTGTCCCCATCCTTCCACAAAAACCACCATAAACAAAGTTAAGACAGTTGATAAACTGAAAAGTATTTGCAACATATGCGAAAAGGGGTACTTAGTCTTAATAATATGTCTTCAGCAAAGATTAATATTTCATTTAAAAAATAAGCTGAGAAAGCAAAACTAATCAACTCACAGAAGAATTAGAAATGGTCAAAGTCAGTGCAAAAGGATTACTTCTCAGTGCTGATCAAAGACATGCTTAACTGAAAGAGGCCTTTATTACCTGTGAAATGGCAAAGATTAAAAAGATTAATACCCAATAGTGCAAAAGTCTGAGGAATTAGAAACTGCTTATACACTATTCATAGAGGTTATACTGTTTACACTCATTAGGAGCCTAATTTTTTGAGTATTACTTCAGAGGACACACATCAGGCAATTCCATCTGAGAAATTATTCTAAGGAAACAAATGCATGCAGAAGTACTAGAGTACCTACTATGGCTGGTACTGCACAGAACAAGGCATGAAAATGTACCTGTAGAATTAATAGAAGGAAACCATAAGCCTAAATACCCATTAGGGAATTGATTAAATTGTGTGCAATTAAACCGTAGAATATTAAAGCAGCTCTAAATGATTTATATCTGAATGCATTGACTTGGAAAGATGCCTACCACTTGCAGTGAGGAGAAAAAGATCCACAGCAGCCTCACTTGCCCATTAAAAATATATTTGAGAATGTTCAAACATAGAGAAGTTTGGAAGGGTAAGTACTAACATGGTTTAGTCACGTTTGGCTCTCTCTGGGTCATAAAATTACACATGATTGTTACTTATTGATTTGTCCTAGTGTTAGTTTGTTAAGCAGTATGATTCATTCAAGAGAATATGTGTAACTCACATAAGTTACAAAACATAAGAAATAGCCATGAACCCACCATCCTGTTTAAGAACTCAGTAGTATCAGGTTGGGGATGCATAAGGCCTTGAATTTGCTCCCCAGTACCCCCAAAACAAAACATCCCTAATATTATCACTGCTGGTGCTCCTCCCCATGATATCCTTCCCCTCCCCATGGAAATCATCACTTTGCTGGTCATCCTCTTGCTTCTTTGTGGGTTTTGTGGTTTTGTTTTCATAGTTATATAGATTTCCCTAATCGTGCGTAGTTTTAGTCTTGTTTTGAGCTCTAAAAATGATACTGTATTGGATTTAATTTGGAGCTGTTTAAAATTCAGCATTGTTTCCAAGATTGGTTCATGTTGTTCATTGACATCAGAATAGCACTAATAGGCAGCTAACTGCATCACAACTTAGTCGTCTGTTTCCTGTGTGTCAGTGGGTCCTTGTTATTGTGTGAACAGTGCTGCCATGCATGTCTCCCAGTGACTCTGCATGCACTGATGTTTCAGGAACTGCACATGTTCGTTTCTACAAATTATACAAAGTCTCAAGTTGTTCAAGCTGCCTCTAGTCTTGAACTCAGGATCCTCCTGCCTCAGCCTCCCAAATCACTGGGATTACAGACATGGACCATGGTGCCCAGCCATTTCTGTATCTTCTTTGGAGAAACATCTATTCAGATGTTTTGCCCTGTTATTTTTTTTTTGTTTTTGTATTTGTTTTGTTGGGCTTCTGTTTTGTTTTTGTTGAGTGTTTGTTTGTTTGTTTTTGAGACAGGGTCTTGCTGTGTAGCCCAGGCTAGCTTTGAATTTGCATTGATCCTCCTGCCTCAGCTTTCTGAGTGCTGAGTCTATAGGCTTGTTAAACCACACCTGACTCTTTTGCCCATTTTTTAATTGCATTATTGGACAGTGAATCACTTCTCGTCTATGCTTTTTGTGTTTCTTCCTTTGTGAAATGCCTCTCTATTTTGTGTGTATGTTTGTGGCTTGTCTTTTCCCCATATTAAGATGTGAGAAAATAGGAGTTGAATGTACACATCATCCCTTATAATGGTAAGTGTTTTTTGTGCTTGTTTATAAAAATGGTTCTACACTTTGAAGTCAGAAACTACTCTCCTTGGTTTCCTTCAAAAATTGTATAGTTCTGCCTCCTATATTCTAACACTTGATGTGTCTAGGACAGATTTCCTGTATGGTTTGATCCAATTTCATTATTTTTTCCGCTGTAGATACTCAGTTGTGTCTTTTCTGTCCCACGGATCTACCGTTATACCAGTATCATCCTGTCTTTTGAAGCTGTATAATTCAGATCTTAATATGTACAGGAAAACCTGTCTCCTGATTCTCATGGGAATCTCGATTACCTCTCTTCCACATAACCTTTGGAACCAGCTTTTCAGGTTACCTGAAAAGTGTTAGGCTTTTGGGTAGAATTGCATTGCATCTATAGATGAGTCAGGGGAAATTTTTACATCTTTTAATGTAAGTGTTAAGCTGAATGCCTTACTAAATTAATTTCTGGCTAGAAAAAAGACTGACTTTATTCTAGGGGTAAAAAATTGTGCTGTGCAATTAATTTCTCTGCACAGTTCTGAAAGTGCCACTTAAGATATGGCTCTTTTCCTTGTTCATGTTTTTATTCTAATGAAATACTTATTAGGGCAGTTAGATAACCACATGTGGCTGTTTAACTAAAATAAAATTAAGTTCCCTCAGTTGCACTAGGCACCCATCATGTGCATAGTAGCCATCATATTCAACGGCTATAGAACATTTCAGTCAGAATGTTCTAGTAGCAGTTGGCAGACTGCAATGTGTGGACCATTCTAGCCATGCTTCTATTTTTGAGGGTAGAATTAGACCAGAACATAGTCACACTTAGCCTGTGGCTGCTTAGGTGAGTAGATGTAATAGCAATTGTATAGTCACAGTGCCTAAATATTTACTATCTGATCTTTTACAGAAGTTTAATGACCTCTCTAAACCATGGGTCTCAAACTTAGTTATACATTGCAATCACCAGGGAAACTAAAATATTAATGCTAGTTTCTGTCCCCAGAGATTGATTTAGTTGGGAGGGGATACAACCTGGCCCTTGGGATTTTCTCCAGCTCCTCTATTGATTTTAATATGTAGCAACGTTCAGTACTCACTGATCTAGACTTCTCAGGGGCTCTTTCTCCCCTGGGGGTTTTGAGGTCCACTTAGGCCTGACAGATAAGCTTTCGTCTGCCTCCCAGCTTCCGTGGCTCAGGGTTGGCAGCATGAGCACTGACAGAAGAGGTGGCACTTCTGAAGCTTCCAGTGACTCATAATTTCTGAGTCTCAGAGTTGCACACAGTTGTTCAGGTTTCAGTGTAGAACAGTGAGTTAGGAGCTAGTGCCTGTCTCTGCCTCCCCTTTCTTGGCATTCAAGGCTTTGCACAAGCTCATATCACTTCCCCATGATGCTCACCCAGCCTATGCATTCTCTAAAGCAGTGGTACTCAAACTAGCATTCCCCAGAAATGCGTGTAGGGCTTGGGAAAACCCAACTTGCTCCTCATCTTCATTAGGAACTAAGAATTTGGATTGGTCATAAGTTCCTGGGTGATGTTTATGACATTTTCCCCCAGAACCAGACTTTGAGAACCACTATTTTAAAGTAGTGCTTGTCAGATTGTACTGTGCATGGAAGTCGCCCAAGGGATCTTATTAAAAGACAGACTTTGGCTTATCAGGATCAGAGTAGTGGCCTGAGGATGTAGCTGAGTGCCCAATGGTAGAATGCTCCCCAACGCACACACACACAAAAAATTCCTCAGCTGGATATGGGCCTGAGATGGTGCATTTCAAACAAGTTCTCATACAGTCTTTGAGTAGGAAAGCTTTAGACCACTTCAGGGGCTTCTCTTACCCGTTCTCCCTGTGTCCATGTCTCCATTCTCTCTCTAGATCTCCTGGACTGTTCTAAAGCATGCCTTGATTATGTTATTTCTCTGCTGTACCATCCCATTCTCCCCATGATCTGCCATTCTTTTAGGAGATGGGTGTCCCCCTATTTTGCCCAGGCTGGCCTCAAAAATCCTGGACTCAAGCAGTCCTCCTGCCTCAGCCTCCCAAGGAGCTGGGATTATAGGTATGCACCACTGCTTATCTCTGCTCAGCTTTATAGAACAGTTGTGCAGCCTGTCATTCTGGGCCACTTCTTCTGTGGCCCCCAACCCTCCTCTATACCCTAACTTAGCACTCTTTCCTTGTCTGAAAGCTGGGCTTCACGAAACTACGCTGCCAAGTGTTCTTTGTCTATCCTGCAGTCATGTGCTTTTGACCTAGAACTTGTTGTAAGTTCTTCCTCTCTTTACCACTTGTTTGCCTGTCTTAAACTTTTGCATTTCAAATGCTTCCATCTTTCCTTCCACACTATTCATGTGCAGCGCAGAGTAAATGAGTTAATGTACATACTGTACCTTCATTAGGAGCTACTCTGAATTTGTAGTAGACCTTAGCAAACCATCCCTTTTTATTTTGTCCTTGTGCCTACTTGGTTATACAT
The DNA here is from genome assembly GCA_007922755.1 of Pedetes capensis. NCBI lineage: Eukaryota > Metazoa > Chordata > Mammalia > Rodentia > Pedetidae > Pedetes > Pedetes capensis. The sequence goes on along the minus strand of VMDO01017480.1, from coordinate 19,110 downwards.
TCTTTGTTATAAGCTTGGAACAGTTCTCACTGAGAGGGTATCAACAGCATTATTTACGCTAAGATGGACTTGGAATGACTTGTGCTGTGACTTTGATTCTTGCTTAGCTACTTTGTTCCCATTGCCAGCCAGCTTCACTGGAGTAGTCTGGGAAGGAACTATTAAATGTTCAAAGCATCTGACCATCACTTTAACAACTATAAATACCAAATATGATACTCAGTAGCTTTCATATGCATCCATTTTTAATCATTCCCTTTAGTTACTGAATGAATAGTCCGATTAGTTTTGACTTCCAAGTCCCGCTTGATAGTAGAGTAAAAATCGTGTGATCTTTAGATGTCACTGTCTGCATGCCTCACTGAAATCACCTTTGGTCCCTTTTTCTAGAGAGGTACTGGTAATTTGACCTGGCGTTCAGATGTCCTGGTGGAATATCAAGGAGAAGGCCGTAATGTCACTGACCCGACCTGTCCTTCCCTGAGTCCTGGAGTATCTGTGAGTAGCAGTGTATATTGGCCAAGAAGCCTTTCTCACAACACAGCAAGTGCTGTTTACATGCATCAAGTACTGAAATCCTTAGAGTGCTGCTCCTCAGACACCTGAGCAATGCCGCTGATCCCTCATCAGAAGGTGCTCTTTGAGTTCTTTGGTTTATGTAGCAAGTGCATGTATCTGCTCATCTTCTTACCTTATCAGTTCCCTTTCCCTGGCTCCCTACCCCACCCAGTAGTGATACCAGTATTTCCCAGAGATGTTATCAGTGGCTTCTGATGGAACACAGAGTTCCCACCTGTAACTGTGTCATCATGAAGGTCTTGCATTGATGACAGCCAGGCAGTCATGAAGGTGGTCACAGGCACATTGGCTTCACTTTGGAGAATGAGAAATAGGCCTCCATTTGGTGCAGGTTCTTCTGACACCAAAGTGTTACAATAAAGTAAAAGACCTACCAAACCTGAAACAGAGCCTGTGGAAAACATGAAGAAGTTACAGTAGGGTTATATTTGGTGAGAACACTCAAATAACTTCGCTGCACATGATTCCACAACGCTCATTCAACCTTTTTTCCTTATCCTTTAGGATGATAGTTCTTGGTAGTCCTTTGAAGTGACGACTTCTCCTTGCCATCCCGTACATTGTACTGGTGTTCATTACAGCTCATTCTTGCCAGATTAGCAGACAGGGATGGCAGCAGTCTACAAATGGCACAATCACATATCCCTCATCAGTTAGCCGTCAGTAAGGAACAACTTCACTTTTTTTTTTTTTTTTTTTTTTTTTTTTTTTTTTTTTTTTTTTTTAGTAATTTTTTTTTAGCGCACAACTTAATGGATTTCATTATGACATTTCCATACATGCATATCATTGTACATGGCTCATGTCTTCACATCCATTTTTGATTTCCTCTCTGGAAGTTTCCCTCATTTGTGTCATATTCCATGTGTGACTTCAGCCAGCTTTGTTGTCCCTGTAAGCTAGTAGGTTTTTGTTACCACAGCGGAGGGATCTTCATTTAACTTTTTAAATCTTCCTACAGCAATGTTTCCCCGATTGTGTCTGTGAAGATGCATATAACAATACCTATGCTTGTGTGAGGACAATGTCGGCCTTGTGGGATTTACAGTACTGCGAATTTGATGACCAGGAGGTAAGAGGGACTTTTCTCTCCCCTCCCCTCCTGTGTCTATTGCCAGTACCTTGTGGGTTGGACTTGATGGCATAAGAGAAATTCCAGGAGTACCCCCTAGGGAAGATGTGTTTCTTCTCTGTACTCCACTTAGATTTCCTTCAGTTCAGAAAACAGAATCTCATGAGGCCATGCCTTACTTCTCTAGCTGATCTTTCTGAATGGAGTCATCTCCACTCACTTTGCCACCCAGACACACTTGAGATGCACAGTTCACTTTTTCAAAATGATACACCTGGTTGATGAGCTTCCTTGCTGGTTGGAGTAAAAGTGAAACACTTTAGCTTCTAAGAAGGTGAGAGGAGTTGTAGCATTTCCTAGAAAGCTGACCATTGACTTATTCAATTATTCCCACCACAGCACAATCCAGCACTGCTCTATGGACGAGAGTTGGCCATGAGCACCAGCCTTGGAAGAAGGTGGTGTTTTGGCCAACACCAGTTAGTGTGGATTCTCTGAAAGAGCACAGGGACCTCACTGCCTTGTGCTTGCACATTGTCAGCATATGCTTACCGGCTCCATCCAGAAACCCTATTACCATAAGAGCATATGCTTATCTGTGTCTTCAGAAATGCACTCAGTCACCATTCCATTTGCTCCTCAGAACATTTTGAATAACAAGCAAGAGAACTTTCCTCAAATTTAGTTCCTGTTCCTCTCCCATATTTATCATTTTAACAACTCAGATAGTTTGAGGGCAGCTACTTAAAAGCCATTATAGGTCATATTTACCTTCCATCTTCATAGCCTGTCATTTGACTCCACTTTGGAGAAGAACATACTGATTAGAGGGGGAAGTACTAATACCAGATGTGTCTAAAGTTAGCAATAATAGTATGTCGTTCCCCAACTGGTGTTTTACATCCCAAACTACTTCTGAAAAGAGGAAAACAGCATTTGTATAGCATAAGTTAGAGTACTTTCCATATCCATTCTCATTTGAATCTCATAAATCTGAGGCAGAAATAAACCTTTGAATATTAACTCACTTCAGTAGCTTTCTTACTGCCTTGTTTCTGAAACCTTGTCATTCAGAGCTCTGCCTTCTATTCTCTGCTCTAACTAGAAGGAAGTAAGTTTCTTCCCACTGCCCTGTCCTGATGGCCTGGGGTGTGGAGGTGGCCCCTTTCCAGCACAGGGCTATAGACCCAAAGCAGTTGAACCCCCAGGACAGATGCACCACTGTCTCGAGTACACAGCTGGGCTCTTTAAGGGCCTTTAGACCAGATGATGTTCTGCTGGGCCTCGGGTTTTTTTCCTACTTCCTCCCTTGCCATTTAGGTATAATTCCTATTAGGAGTATTTCTTCAAATATAATGCTTATTTTTTTTCTTTTCTCCCTCCTTTCATTGCCTCTAGGTGTTTGTTGAAGTCTATAATTTGACTGCAGACCCAGACCAAATGACTAATATTGCTAAAACTATAGACCCAGAGCTTTTAGGAAAGATGAACTATCGGTTAATGATGCTGCAGTCCTGTTCTGGACCAACCTGTCGTACTCCAGGGGTTTTTGACCCTGGGTAAGTTTCTTCTGTCTTCAGTTACTTTGCCAAGTTGTCTCTAGTGGTCATGCTGTCCTGTGAGACAAAAGGGGCCTGATGGGCCTTTTGTCCTGTGAGCTGAGCTGTGTTGATTCTTCTGCTTTGGAGAGGAAATATTATATTCTTGCTGTGTCAGCCTGTTGTGCTGGGAAAATAGCTGAAACCTTAGCTCCCTACTGCCACTGGATGCTTCAGCTGCAGGCACAGCCCTGTTCCCCCACCCGCTCACTGCTTGGTCCCCTCTGGGTTCTTCCTCTTCTGTGATTCTAATCATGGTACCACTTGGTTACAGTGGTGGCATATGGGGCAGCTTTAAGTAAGCTCTGACCCAGTGCTGCCCTGTTCCTACAGTTTCCAAGAGCATATCACTTCATTTCTCGGAAACCCAACTGTATAAACTTGAGTGTTTGCCATTAAATTTTATGTATTAAGCACACATGAAAAGAGGTATAAGTTCAGATGTGGAAATGTGTAAGCCCACCACAGTTTATGAAAGTGTAAAAGATCCTTATCACCTCCCATGTCAGGTTTGTTCTACCTCTTACACAGTACCTTGCCTGCAGGACACTGGGTGTCATCAGCACGTCATGCCTTCAAACTGCTGTGGCAAGAAGCACGTCACTGTTTTATGCTTGAAGATTATAAAATTGAAAATCAAACTCATTGGAAAAGGATTATTTTAGTTCTGTCTCTCTGTAGGATAGAAGGAAATGATCTAAGTTGATGGAAAGTTGTATTTACCATCTTGGCATTAAATTTTATCTTCACTCTTTAGCTTGGAGATGGAAGTACGTATATGAATAGATAAACTGGATTTTAGACTATTAAATGGAATGTTTACTTTTAAGTAGTGTATATACAGCCAGAGACACAGATTTCAGCTTCCAGGGATGGGGTGTGGCTCAGTGTTACAGTGCCTGCTTAGTATGCGTGGGTTTGATCTCCAGTACCACAAAAACAAAACAAATATTTTATCTTTTTTTTTTGGCAGTACTTGGGGTTGAACCCAGGACCTTGTGCTTGCATGCTCTGCAGGTACTGGACCACTGAGCTGCACCCTCAGCCTGTTTTTTTCTTTACTTTTTTTGAGACACGGTTTCACTAAATTACGCAGACTCCCTCTGGTCTCGAACTTGTGATCCTCCTGCCTCCGCCTCCCGAGTCGCTGGGATTACAGGCATGCGCCACTGCGCCTGGTGGCAACATCTCTTAAAAAAGCTAGATAACAGTATTAAAAGGCAAATGTTTTATCATAAGTAACTTTCTTTGTTAGTGCAGTAACGTTGGTCAAGCATTGCTCTTTCCTCTGAAATAGGAGTTCAGCCTCTAAAAGCATAGATGTTTAGCTGACATGCACCAATTTTGCAGTTTCCAACAGCTGTGTAGCTCACAGTGTTTTATCAAACCAAATAAAGTCTTAGATGTCCATAGCAGTTAGTGCTTTTAAACGATATACTCTTTGGCTTACTCCAGGAATGTAAAGCCAACATCAAAATAACCCCTTGAACAGAGGGCAGAGGGACTTAGACTTTTTGCATTATGATGTGTGGCTAAATAGTCCCTATACACTCTGCTGCTAGAGCACAGACCTGTGGCACCCAATTCTGGACCTGGTTGGCCAGTGCAGGCAGGTGCGGGAGTTACCTTGTTTCTTTTGAACATTAGGATTCAGTTAAGTTTGTAATGTTTTGTTGTTTTTTGGTGCAGTGCTGGGGGATTGAACCCAGGGCCTTTGGCATCCTAGGCAAGCACTCTGCCACTGACCTACATCCCCAGCACCCCCCAAAAAGGGAAATTTCAAATGAGGAAATTGACTGGGGCTTTATGATCTGCTCATTGATCACCCTATAAGGAACAGATAAAGTTGTTGTTGTTGTTGTTAGGTGCCGTCGAGTCGGTATCCGACTCATAGCGACCCTCATAGGGTTTTCAATGGCTGAGTGCTTCGGGATTGCCTTGGGAGTGGATTGCCAGGCCCTTCTCCCATTTTTGCGGTGCTGGGAATTGAACTCAGGTCCTCAGAGACTGCAGCACAGCGCTCTACCCACTGAGCTAAATCCCAGCCCCGTTACAGATAAAGTATGGTCTCTTATTCCCCAAGCAAATTTTGTTTATAACTGTTTTGCTCACGTTCTAGAAACTTGAAATAACTATAGGTCTAAATGTTGTTTTTGTGTGCAATTAGCCTGAGTTATTTAAACTCCACCTGATTTTCTGTTTTAAATTCATTACCCCTGATTATTTCCTACCAAATATTTGATCCCATAGAATGTTCAGAAATTGGGTCAGTAGACTAGATTCTGTATAACCAACTCATTTATGTATTGTCTATAGCTGTTGTGCTTGAACAGTAAAGTTAAATAGTTGAGACAGACTATATGGCCCACAGTCCCTAAAATATTTATATTCTCTGGCACTTTACAAAAATATTGGCCAACCACTAGTCTAAAATAATACTAATAGTCTGTCCCACAAGGCAGGAGGTAAGTGTAAAATACAACATTATTTCTAGCCTGCAAGTTAAAGTCTCTGGCCAGTCTGTTTTCTTTACATCTGCCAAGTTCCAACTCAAGTTACTATTGACTATTCCTTCTATCTTTCCCCTTGTGTGGTAAAATGAATGGATTTTTTTTTGTTGTGGTGGTGGTGAGTTTCAGGGTTATTTTTTTTTCCTTGCCCTACTGGGGGTTGAACTCAGGGCCTCATGCCTGTTAGGCAAGCATTCCACCACTGAGCCACATCCCCAGCCCACTTTGTACTTTTTTTTTTTTTTTTTTTTTTTTTTTTTTTTTTTTTTTTTTTTTTTTTTTTTTTTTTTTTTTTTTTTTTTTTTTTTTAACTTAAACAGGGTCTTGCTAAGTAGTGCAGACTGGCTCTGGCCTCACACTCAAGATCCTCCTGTGATTATATGCAATACACTATGGTGCCCAGCTAGTGGGAGTTTTTTGGACCATACATTTTTACATAAGTGCTTTCCTATTGGTGTCCAAAGAGATCAACCTATCTAAATTCAAAAGAATATCTGAGGTGCACACACATGCTTTTACCTGCCACAGTCCATGACTTAAGTATAAAGGCAGAGAGGCCTTTGAAACTGCCAGAGCATTGAGTGAGGGCCAGACTATTCCATCCAGTTGTTTTATACCTTAGGAATTGACCTCTCCCACCCTTGAAAAAATCTAGCCACCTTCTGACACCTTTCACAGTTAACCCAGTTTTTCTCCTGTCAGCTTACATTATATGTCTCTTGGCCTTGATGGAAACATTCTTCATCTTTTTTTTTTTTTTTTTTTTTTTGCAGTACTAGGGGTTGAACCCAGGGCCTCACGCTTGCATGCTTTGCAAGTGCTGTACCACCAAGCTGCACCCTCAGCCCATTTTTTTTACTTTTTGAGACAGGGTCTTGCTAAATTATGCAGGCTGCCTCTGGTCTCGAACTTGTGATCCTCTTGCCTCTGCCTCCTGAGTCGCTGGGATTACAGGCATGCACCACCATGCCCGGGCAATGGAAACGTTCTTAACTATTGGGTTCTCATGTTTTATGCTACAAACTCCCTACTAGATTCCCTTCTGATGATTTATTTCCCTTTCTGAATAACTAGCTACTGAGTACTTCCGCAGATTACTAGAGTTCACGTGACATCCTCCTTTTCTCATCCCCAGATACAAGTTTGACCCACGTCTCATGTTCAGCAATCATGGCAGTATCAGGACACGAAGATTCTCAAAACATCCTCTGTAGCAGCTGTGCCCAGCCGCTGCAGTTGGATCCCTGCACACCTTTCTGATGAAGTGATTGTAGTAGGTGTCTGTAGCTCATCTTGGAGACCACACCTGGAAGAGCTCTGGACTGGCTCTAAGTCCTATTTGAAAAGTAACCCAATCAGCTGACTTCGTGTGCAACGTGTTAAACTGTGAATCTGCCCACGTCAGGAGTGGCTGACTCTGGTCTCCTCCCTCAGATGACAACAGACACTCCTGAGGTCTTTGTTCTCACCCTGTCCCTTCTGTCCTGGGGCCACAGTTCATGATCATTCCCCATGTGGTCTACATCTGAATTTATGAACCCATTCAGGTAAATGGCAATACTTTAGGGCAAAAAAGAAAACCTTTTGGTATATAGCTAGACCTAAAAGAGACTTGGATAGCGTTTCAGACCAAGCACCTCACCATCAAAAATACTAATACCACATGGCTTAAAGAATCACTATCAAAGCTGACTCATCTGATTAAGAACAAGTACCTAAGCTAAGTAGGGAGATTGTTTGTAAAATCCATCACAGTGTGGGAAATTTGAAATATGTCACCCAACCTCTATTCACTTTGGAATTCTACTGTTACACTGAGCAGTAAGCTTGTGGTAAAGGCTGACTCCAAGTAGTTCTTGAATATGACAGCTGTCTGCTTTCCAGTGACTGCCACCCACATGGAGTGCTGATCAGTATGAGCAGTATTGAGGAAATGTCTCATCTGGAGGTGTCGCCTTCTAAAGTGGCTGAGCGGCAGCAATGGGGAGAGAGCACTGCCTAGGGACAGGAAAGCTGTGTATTCTGAGGGCCTTCAGTAGATAGGGGTCTAGGGTTGACAAGTTGAAGGGCTGTACTTGGAAAGAATGAAGTAAGTGCCTGTCCTATAGTGACCCGTGAAGCCGTTTTGACTAGGTGTATTTTGTCGTCATTCACCTCATTTGCTTTAAGGTGTAACAATTTCTTATAGTTGATGCAAAGCATCAACTACTTTATTCTACCTTCTCCCCTGTTCTTCCTGAGTTTTTGGAGTCTTGAATAATTAGGGTTCCAGTCAGTGGTCCCCTGTCAAAATCATCAGCTATTTGAGTTTCCTCACTGTTTAGAACATCTACATTATGTTTCTTGGCTTGAAGACTAATTACATTTCTAGTATCCTCCTTCACAGGTTAAGTGATGGGACAGTAGAGAAGGAAGAGCTGTGGTTTATCACCCATTCACCTCAGGCAGTGATTTTAGCTTTACTTAAGGCCTTTTGTTGAGCTTTAAGCACTTTGTATGACGTGGCCATAAGTGACTTTTCTGTCAATTGTAGGTAGCCATGCTGGGTTAACAGCCACAGGACTTATTCCTTTACCTCCCGTGACCCTAGCAACCATGGTGGTATCTAGAGGCGAAAAGGCAAGTGAAGTAAACACTTTTGTTCTGAATGCTTTAAAGAAAAATTTCTTTTAAAAAACACTTGTAACTGAAAGCAAATTATAAAGTTGAATATGGGTACTGGCTTTATTCTCCACTTTGATTCTTAACATTATCAGTCAACTTTAACATTAAGGAAAGTTGACCATAGTTATTCCCAAATAAAAAGAAAACTCTTACCAGGTCTTGGATTGTGATGTTATATTATTCAGTAGTTCTGTGATGCCACTTCATAAAAGCATGTAAGGTCATAGGAGTGACACAGGTCAGCTGGAGTAGTGTCTGCCATGCTGTTCTTACATGCAGCTGATGTGTTCAGGTGGTGGGTTGTGGTGAGGCCTGCTTCGTTTTGGCACCTTTCCTACCTAACATTTGAAAAAGGAGACCTCAGTTCATAGCCTACCAGACTGTAAAATGCACTGACGTTTTCAGGATGTTTATGTACAAATGACCCACTACAAGAGGCTTGCTTGGTTCTGGATTTTTATATTTTCCCATATAAAAAGGCCAGGTCCAAGCCAGGAGTCGTGGTGCACACCTGTAATCCCAGCCCTCGGGAGGCTGAGGTAGGGGGACCGATGCAAGTTTGAGGCCACCCTGGGCTACACAGCAAGATCCTGTCTCAAAAGACTGCAATAAAAAGAAAAATAAAAGATTAGGTCTGTGGGTAACCTTCAGAATAGGAAATTACAGAAACATTTAGAAAGAAGAGATTTTTGCCTTACAAGATTCCCTATTACAAACTCTCACATACAAAGTAGGGAATACCTGTTGAGCATCTTTGAATTTGACAAACGGTGCTGCTGAAAACCACATTTTAATTGACAATACTAGGTTTTTGTATAAGTGACACCTTACTCTGTGAGAAATGTTCTTAAATTTTACTTTTAAGTGTCTAAGGATTAGTACTTTTTGAATGAAGGAAAGGATCCCAGGATCCTTAAGAGAAAGGAAAGGATATTTCAACTGATCCACCAATGAGATAAGTGTATTTGGGTTCTTTAGTTTTACCACCATGTTCATTGCCAGTGAATTTTGTAAACTCCTTTGTTTTCATCATCTGTTCTTAGAAGTTACTCTGCCCTGGCTCTGTGTCACCTTGGTCATTTCACTTAGAAAGTGCCCTTCAAAGGACCCTGTCACTGCTGCACTTTTCAATGAATTAAACTTTATTTCTGTTCTAGTGGGAATGTGTCCTTTATTTTAGTCCACTAGTAGTAATTCTGGGCTGGGATTTAGCTCAGTTGGTAGAGTGCTGCGCTGCAGTCTCTGAGGTCCCGAGTTCAATTCCCAGCACCATAAAAATGGGAGAAGGGCCTGGCAATCCACTCCCAAGGTAATCCCGAGACAGTCCGCCATTGAAAACCCCATGAGGGTCGCTATGAGTCAGATACCGACTCGACGACACCTAACAACAACAACAACAAGTAGTAATTCTGACAAGATGCATTTTGGTTGTTTTGCTTGATGCTACTTCATGATTGCCTGCAGCCATAGCACCCTGGCATCTGATCTCAGAAGCTGAGTAGGGTTGGCCCTGGTTAGTCCTTGGATGGGAGACTGCCTGGGAATACCAACTGCTGTAAGGTAGGGTGAAGGACCAGGCAACCCACTCCCGAAATAGTCCACCATTGAAAACCTTATGAAAAGCACTGACAGTAGTGCTGGGGATGGCACAGTGTTGGGGAGTGTTTCATCTGTTGTACATAGGGTTGCAATGAGTTGGATCCAACTTGATGGCACCTAACAACAACTTTATGGTTTTCTGTTTTGTGATGCTGGTGATCCACCCCAGGGCCTCATGCCTGCTGCTAACACTGAACCACTGAGGACTCTCAGCCTTCCACTAGTGTTTTAATCACTCACCTAGTAATGAAAATGGGCTGTTTCCTCAGATTCTGTAGTCTGTACCTGCATAGTTTTTATATACATGGTCCCTACTGACTGACAAGCTCACCAGTGGAATTAAAGGGCTGGCCATTGCCTATAGCCAAAACAACCCTAAGCAGCAAAAACAGTACGGAGGTATCACAATACCTAACTTTAAGCTATACTCCAGCGCCATAGTGGAAAAACAGCTTGGTACTGGCACAAAAATAGGCATGAAGATCAATGGAACAGAATCAAAGACCCAGTGAGATACACCCACAAACTACAGTCAACTGATCTTTGACAAAGGGGCTACCACATTCATTGGAGAAAAGATAGCCTCTTCACAAATGGTGCTGGGAAAATTGGATAACCTTTTGCAGAAGAATGAAAATAGATCCCGTATCTCTCAATCTGTACTAGAGTCAACTCAAAATGGATCAGGAACTTCAACATAAAACCAGAAACCTTAAAATTACTAGAAGAAAAGAGAGGGAATACATTCCAACATGGGCATTGGCAAGCATTTCCTTAACATGATTCTAGTCGCCCAGGAAACCACCAAAAAATTGACAAAATGAGATTATGTGAAACTAAAAAGCTTCTGTACAACAAAGGAAGCAATAAACAGAGTAAAAGGAGAGCCCTTAGAATGGTAGAAAATCTTTGCATCCTACACATCTAACAGACAACTATTTTCTAGAATATACAAGGAACTAAGAAATCAAACACCAAAATAACAACCCAATTAAGTAGGAAATGGAACTGGGCAGTTCTCAAAAGAAGAAATACGAATGGCCAATAAACACATGAAGAAATGCTCAATATCCATAGCCATTAGGGAAATGCAGATCAAAACAACACTAAGATTCCATCTCAATCCAGTAAGAATGGCAAAGATTAATGAAACAATAACAAATGCTGGCAAGGGTTCATAGAAAAAGGAACACTTTCACACTGCTGGTGAGACTGTATATTAGTTCAGCTACTTTGGAAATCAATATAGAGGTACCTTAGAAAACTAAGAATAGGACTGCCATATGACTCAGCTATACCACTCCTGGGAATCTACCCAAAGGAAGATAGGCCATCATACTACAGGGACACCAGTACTTCCATATTTAATGCAGCACTCTTCACAATAGCAAAGGTATGAAATCAACCAAGATATCAACAGAGGAGCGGATTGAAAAAATGTGGTGTGTGTGTGTATACACAGTGATATTAGTGATAAAGTATTAGTGATAAAGAAAAATGAAATGTCATTTGCAGCAAAATGGATGGCTGGAACTGGAGGACATCATTTTAAGAAAATTAACCCAGACTCAAATAGAAATACCATATGTTCTCATTCATATGTGGGACCTAAATCTAACTTAAAGGGATAAAAAAGTTATACATATTTAAATATATAAAAATGAACAATCATACCTAAGAATGGAAAATACAGGCAGATCAGGACAAAGCAGGGAGGGGGGATCAGTGAGTGGGAGTAGAGGTTGGAGAGGGGAGGAAAGGGAGGGGAAATAATGTAGAGGGGTAAAGAGAGAAAGGAAAATCTCATAAGATGCAATCATATGAATGCATGAAAACAAATAGGGGAAAGAAAAAACTAGAATATAACCCATGATTGCATACAATTTTCATTACATTAAAATGCCTACTTTGTTTTCTTTATACTGTTCTTTAAAATATGTAAGCTGGTGAATGTATAAGCAAAAGTAATTTAATAGTTGCATAATGGATATAGCAAATGACTTACTGGTCTATACCCTACCGACATTTAATAAAATTTAAAAAATAGATAAAAATAAAGGACTGGCCATATGGATACACTGAAGCCTCTTGAGGCTAGAGCCAACAACCGGAGAACCCAAAGACAATGGCTGAAAGCACAGTGCCGAGACCTTTCCTGGTGGTCTAGGAATCATTCTACCACTGAGCTATATCACCAGCCCTAAACCCATTTTGCTATTAAACTCTGCTATTTTTGCAATCTGAGAAGGATTTGTCCCTCCCTTATCAAATAGGAGTGTCTACTCTGCCTGGTAGGGCTGGGATTTGGCTCAGTTGGTAGAGCGCTGCACTGCAGTCTCTGAGGTCCCGAGTTCAATTCCCAGCACCACAAAAATTGGAGAAGGGCCTGGCAATCCACTCCCAAGGCAATCCCGAAATAGCCATTGAAAACCCTATGAGGGTCGCTATGAGTCGGATACCGACTCGAGGGCACCTAACAACAACAACAACGATGCCTGGTAGTAAGCTTGGTTATGAAAGGGATTTATTCTCTTCCTCTAGTCCAGGACTTTACTGTGCATACTGAAAACTTGTCTTTCATCCCTGTACTTAAGGGAAACTACAGTTTCAGGCCAAGAAAGAGGTATCTCTTTCATTCTTATCATCTCTTATCGTTCAAGTGGCTTCTTGTCCTACTTCACAGCAACGTTACTGGAAAAGTAAAAGGAGGGCTTCTCTTTTTATGTCCCATTCAACTATTTCCATTATGGTTAGAGTAGCCAGATTCCAAGACAGCTCCTAAGGATACTGTGTAGTCCCCTCCCACAATGCATTGGGTTTAATCCATGTGACCAACAGAATAAGGCATATGTGAGGGTGTGTGACTTCTGAGACTAGATCATAAAAGATATGGCCATTTCTGACTTGCTCTCTCTTATATTACTCTGGAAGAAAACTCCCACTAAATCATGAGGATACTTAAGCCACCTTGTGATAAGATCCACAAGGTGAGGATCTGGGGCTACCTGCTAAAGACAAGCTCCAAACCTCCAGCCAAGTATGGGAGCCATCTTGGAAGTACATCCTCCAGCCCCATTCCAAATTTTGTATGTCTGCCTCCCTGTCCAATATCTTAATTTCAATTTCATGGCAAAGCCCAAGCAAAGGACCATCCAGCTAAGCTGCTCACAAACTCCTGACCCACAGAATATAATAAAAGATATGATAAATGTTTAATGTTGTTTTAAGCTAATGTGGGGTTAATTTGTTATGCAGCAATGTATGACTAATATAATGATCAAAGCTACTTTACCAAGACAGAAACTGTGACAGGTCTTTTGCCAAAACCCATTTAATCACAGGCACCTGGAGCAGGGCAAAGCTGTCCAGTGGTAGAAGTTCAATTATGTCCAAAGGGGAAAACAGTCTTATGGAAGCCAGGCATGATAGCACATGCCTATAATCCCAGCATTCAGGGTGCAGAGGCATGAGGATCGTGAATTCACAGCCATCCTAAGCTACACAGTGAAAAAACCAAGGTCCAGGAATGTAGCTCAGTAGTACAGCACTTGCATAGTGTGCACAAGGCCCTGCGTTTGATCTCTAGCCCCCCGTAAGAAAAAAAAAAAAAACATCTTATGTATATTCCATACCCAAAGAAGATAAAGAAACACTGGGCCCCGGCTATTGTTACTAAAACCAAGTAGAAGCTTCTTTGTGGAACGGTTGCTAAAATGTTCTCAGCACATGTTAGAAAATATTTTAATGGCCTCTCTTGGCTGGCAGGCTCTAGTCACAAATCCAAGTCTTCTCTCCAGTGGGTCTTCATAATTCCCAAAAGCTGGTGCGGGGGAGAGCAGCAGCCCATAAGCAGCTGCAGGATGCCAAGATTCCGGCTTGGCTTCCGAGGCACCTGTTGTCACTACTCCCTTGCCGCCTCCTGCCACTGGCAAAGCAGATGCAAAGTCAATTCTGTTTCTGCTTAAGTCCCTAAGAAAGGGGCTGCTTTGTACACCTTTTTATTCCCCCAGTCCCTGTCTCCCAGCATCTCCCAGATTAGGTGAACAGCAATCTTCTTTAAAAAGGAAGGAAGCAAAGAAAGGAAGGAAGGAAGGGAAGGAGGGAGGGAGGGAGGGAGGGAAGGAGGGAAGGAAAAAATTATATTGGTAATTTTAATGTACAGCTTAATGGGTCTCATTATGACATTTCCATACATGCATTTCACTGTACAGTGCTCATGTTCACTTCCTCTTTCCACTCTCATGACCCCGCCCCCCATCCCCTTTCTCCCCACCAATGGTCCTCTTGCTATTTGCATGCCTTTCTTTGAGTATATCTATCTATATTGTACATCTTGATTTTGCTGTAAGGGCAACATACATGATACCCCCTTTCATTTCTCCCCTTACCATTTCTTCTTTCCCCTTCCTTCTTAGTTCATTATCTTTCCCTACTTAGGGGTATTTTCCTGCTTTCATGATCTATATGTTTTAATAACAAATATATTTTGAAGTCTAGTATCCATGGCTTATTTCACTTAAAATAATGATGATCTCTAGTTCTATCCATTTTCCAGCATATGCCATAATTTTATTCTTCTTTATGGCTGAATAAAACTCCATGTTGTTGTTGTTGTTGTTGTTAGGTGCGGTCGAGTCGGTATCCAACTCATAGTGACCCTCACAGGGTTTTCAATGGCTGTTTTGGGATTGCCTTGGGAGTGGATTGCCTCATCCTTCTCCCGTTTTTGTGGTGCTGGGAATTGAACTCTGGACCTCAGAGACTGCAGAGCAGCGCTCTACCAACTGAGCTAAATCCCAGCCCAAAACTCCATGGTGTATGTTATTGTTGTTGTTAGGTGCCGTCGAGTCAGTATCCGACTCATAGCGACCCTCATAGGGTTTTCTTTTTTTTAATTTTATTTTTTATTGGACATTTTTAATGTACACCTTAATGTGATTCATTCTGACATGCTTTTCATTGTGGCATTTACATATATGCATTTTGATGTACATTATTCATATAGGTTCCCCCTTACCCTCTTGTATGCCTCCCCCCCAACCCTCCCCATCTAAGTCTTCTCTATCATTTACTTGGTAATATTTTTCTATATGTACTTGAGTCCCAGTTCTGTTTAATATAGAAATTTTTCCTGAAGCGAACTTTGTTATTATCTTGTCAGAACAATTGCATGCATTTTCTAGACCATTTATATTGACACCATTCTTAGCTTTTTTTTTTTTCCGTTTTATTTTGATCCGACCTTTGAATAGGATGTTTCCTCCTTATAATTTTGATTCAACTCCCACATATGAGTGAGAACATGTGGTGTTTCTCATTCTGAGCTTGGGTTCGTTCACTTAAAATAATTTTTTCTAATTCCATCCATTTTGCTGCGAATGACCTTATTTCATTTTTCTGGATTGCTGAGTAGTATTCCATCGTGTATAGGTACCGTAGTTTTTTTATCCATTCTTCTGTTGAAGGGCACTTTGGTTGATTCTATATCCTTGCTATTGTGAAAAGTGCAGCATTGAACCCTCATAGGGTTTTCAATGGCTGTTTCGGGATTACCTTGGGAGTGGATTGCCAGGTCCTTCTCCCATTTTTGCAGTGCTGGGAATTGAACTCGGGACCTCAGAGACTGTAGCGCAGCATCCTACCAACTTAGCTATACCCCAGGTTTTTTGATAAACTTCCACACTGATTTCCATAGTGGCTGCACCAATCTGCATTTCCACCAGCAGTGTAATGGTTCCTTTCTCCCTGAAACTTTGTCAGCATTTGTTGTTTGTTTTGTTGATGGTAGCCATTCTGACTACAATGAGATAGTATGTCAGTGCAGTTTTGATTTGCATTTCCCTGATGGCTTAGGATGTTGAATACTTTTCCATAGGATTGTTGGTCATTTGTATTTCTTCTTTTGAGAAGTTTCTGTTCAGTTATTGTGCCGTTTGATTGGATTCTTGTTAGGTGCCATTGAGTGGGGTCGGACTCATAGCAACCCTATCTATATACAACAGATTCATAAAGTTTTCAATGGCTGATTGCTTTCAGGATTGTTTGGGGAGTGGGCTGCCAAGTCCTTCTTCCATTTTTGTGGTGCTGGGGGTGGAAACCAGGGCCTCAGAGGGTGCAGAGCAGCACTCTACCAACTGAGCTTATTTGTTTGCTTTTTTGGTGCTCAATTTTTTGAGCTCTTTTTATACTCTAGATATTAATCCCCTGTCTGATGTATAGCTGGCAAAGATTTTCTCCCATTCTATAGGTTGTCTCTTCACTCTGATAATTGTGTCCTTTGTGAGCAACAACTTTCTTAAGCCCGAAGTCAGCACAACTTAAGTTCTTTCTAGCAGTACAGAATGAATGCTACTAATTTTGAGTCACCTCTCAGGGCTACTCTCAGCCTTTGCACTCTCCTGGATGCTCCCACAGAGAATGAAGCCCATGATGCCATGCCTGGTCCTTCACAGAGCAGGGGAAAACAAAAACTCTGGCCCCAACCATCCTGGCCCTCTTCCTTCCTCCTGTAATGCCATGAAAGCCCTGCTTCAGTTCAGCCAGAGGTAAGCGCCGCCGCCAGAGGAGGCAGGAAGCTGCAGCTAGAGTCTGCCTGGGAGGAGCCCTGTTCTGTCTACAAGTTGCCCAAGTGGCTGTTTCCAGACCAGTGTCTGAGAAGTTTACCCCCACCAAATTTGTGCCCTGCAGCTAGGAGAAATGCAAAGGGAACTGAAGATACAGTCCCCTCTCGAGAAAGAGATCACCATCTGTGGGGAGTTTCCATGCACAAAACACTGACTAGGTACAAAGGTTGAGGCCCCCGGCTGCACGGACCCACAGCCCTCGGGTCTGGATCACTCAGCCTCATCTGTGCAGCCCCAATCCCAGGTGCTCTGAGTGCTTTGGTTCCAATTTGTTCTGGCAGTCACAAAGCCTTTTCTTTGTTCCTCTACGGGGAATATAAGACAAAGCTGTATGTGATTCTTTTGGTCTACCAATGGCTCTAGAATCCTGAGTGTTCTGTTTTTAACTTCATTTCCTTCCATCAGCATGAATTTTTAAAACAAAAACATGACATTTGGCAGCAGCCACGGCACAGATCACACTCCCGCTCACTGACACACCTTGCTCTGCTTCCGCACCACCGTGTCTGACAAATCCCATTCGGCTGAAATCAAAAGTTCCACAAGCTAACATGGAAGATGGCAGAAACCTGAAAGAAAACTCCACAGCCTTCAAAAGAAACAACTGAGGAAAAGCGAGCAGGTGAATTGTAATGAGGTGTAGGTCACAAATACGCCCTATATATTCCACGCACGCTGCCTTCACAGTTTCCTTCTTTTAGCTATTTAGTCTTGTGAGATGCAAAGAGGCTGCCATCAAATTTACATGACTGTGTTGGACATGGAGATATAGTAGAATGGTAGACAGAGCATGGTCCTAGTGCATGTGAAGCCCAGGGTTCAATCCCCTGCACCAAAGAAAAAAATCATGCTGCCTCTTTCACATCAAAGAATCAAGAACCACTGACAAGAGCCACAGGCCACACCTGCATCTCCCATCTCCCTGGCTGGCTGGCAGAGAAGGAAAAGAATTTACATGTTGGTTAAGGAAGAAACTGCGTGGGAGGAGATGAAATTTAGAGTAAAATCCAAGCTGGTCCAAGGTGCCCTAATAATTAGCTGCAAAATGCAGTTTAATCAAAGTGCCATTTTTCTGGTTCAAGTTACTTTAATTTTTGGAGTGAGCAATTTTTAAAATATGCAAATAAGTTTTAAATCCTAAATATAGAAGAAATAAAAAGCTTTTCTTCTTGGAAAAAGCTCCCTCTTAGAAACTGACACCTAGGATGCTACCAGATGGATTTTGTGTCACCTTGAGAGGTGAGTGAGCATCTTGGCCCTTAGTAGAGCAGACATAATGCTTCTGCAGAAACAACCATGTAGAAAATGCCCCCTTAGACTATACCAGGAATGATGGTGTATGAGGTACTTTCACATTCTCTGACCTGGTTGTCAGAGCAGCCCTTGTGAGGTAAGCAAACAGGTGCTACCCTCTCCATCTCACAGGGTAAAAACCATGGTAAATTTTAACTCAATTCTTGCCAAAGATTGACTCTTATTCCAAAGAGAATTATTTAGCCCCAAAGTTCCTTTCTTATAATAATAGTGACCAAAACAGCAAGAATGACCCTGATTAAACATGCTATTAAAAAGAAAGACCTCAGAAACCAGTCCCCCCCACCATTGTGCAGAAAATATTCCTATAAATTCCGGATCCTGCTACGTAACACCTCCTCCTTAAGAGTTCAGTTCTACACTCTTACGTCGTCGGTAGAGCTGTGAATTGGTCCAACCACTGTGGAAATCAATATGGAGGTATCTTAAAAAACTGAAAAGAGATCTACCATATGACCCAGCTATAACACTATTGGGAATTTACCCAAAGGGAGATGGGTCACCATACCACAGAGACACCTGCATCTCCATGTTCAATGCAGCACTTTTCACAACAGCAAGGATATGGAATCAACCAAAGTGCCCTTCAACAGAAGAATGGATAAAAAAACTATGGTACCTATACACGATGGAATACTACTCAGCAATCCAGAAAAATGAAATAAGGACATTCGCAGCAAAATGAATGGAATTAGAGAAAATTATTTTAAGTGAACGAACACAAGCTCAGAAAGAAACATCACATGTTCTCACTCATATGTGGGAGCTGAATCAAAATTATAAGAAGGAAAAATCCTATTCAAAGGTCGGATCAAAATAAAAGGGAAAAAAAAAGCTAAGAATGGTGTTATTATAAATGGTCTAGAAAATGCATGCAATAGTTCTGACAAGCTAAAAACAAATTTCACTGCAGGAAAAGTTTCTATCTTAAACAGAACTGGAACCCAAGGACATATAGAAAAATATTACCAAGTAAATGATAGAGAAGTCTTTGATGGGGAGGGTGGGATGGGGGGGAGTGTACAAGAGGGTAAGGGGGAAACTATATGAATAATGTACATCAAAATGCATATATGGAAATATCACAATGAAAAGCATGTCAGAATGAATCACATTAAGGTGTACATTAAAAATTTCCAAAAAAAAAAAAA